>JABXNX010000840.1:0-14394 GCA_014843695.1 Archivesica marissinica
TAGAGATGTACGTGTGAAGCAGGACTGATCAGAGACTTACGTGTGAAGCAGGACTGATCAGAGACTTACATGTGAAGCAGGAATGATCAGAGATGTACGTGTGAAGCAGGACTGATCAGAGACATACGTGTGAAGCAGGACTGATCAGAGTCTTACGTGTGAAGCAGGTATGATGAGAGACTTACGTGTGAAGCAGGACTGATCAGAGTCTTACGTGTGAAGCAGGTATGATGAGAGATTTAAATGTGAAGCAGGAATGATCAGAGATGTACGTGTGAAGCAGGACTGATCAGAGTCTTACGTGTGAAGCAGGTATGATGAGAGACTTACGTGTGAAGCAGGACTGATCAGAGACTTACGTGTGAAGCAGGACTGATCAGAATGTACGTGTGAAGCAGGACTGATGAGAAACTTACGTGTGAAGCAGGTATGATCAGAGACTTACGTGTGAAGCAGGACTGATCAGATACTTACGTGTGAAGCAGGACTGATCAGAGACTTACGTGTGAAGCAGGACTGATGAGAGACTTACGTGTGAAGCAGGACTGATCAGAGACTTACGTGTGAAGCAGGACTGATCAGAGTCTTACGTGTGAAGCAGGAATGATTGAGAGACTTACGCGTGAAGCAGGACTGATCAGGGACTTACGTGTGAAGCAGGACTGATCAGAGACTTACATGTGAAGCAGGACTGATCAGAGACTTACATGTGAAGCAGGAATGATCAGAGATGTACGTGTGAAGCAGGACAGATCAGATACTTACGTGTGAAGCAGGTATGATCAGATACTTACGTGTGAAGCAGGACTGATCAGAGACTTACGTGTGAAGCAGGATTGATCAGAGTCTTACGTGTGAAGCAGGTATGATGAGAGATTTACGTGTGAAGCAGGACTGATCAGAGTCTTACGTGTGAAGCAGGTCTGATCAGAGACTTACGTGTGAATCAGGAATGATCAGAGACTTACGTGTGAAGCAGGAATATCGAGATTACTGTGAAGCAGGAATGATAGAGACTTACTGTGAAGCAGGACTGATAAGACTTACGTGTGAAGCAGGAATGATCAGAGACTTACGTGTGAAGCAGGAATGATGAGAGACTTACGTGTGAAGCAGGACTGATCAGATACTTACGTGTGAAGCAGGAATGATCAGAGACTTACGTGTGAAGCAGGACTGATCAGATACTTACGTGTGAAGCAGGACTGATCAGAGACTTACGTGTGAAGCAGGACTGATGAGAGACTTACGTGTGAAGCAGGACTGATCAGAGACTTACGTGTGAAGCAGGACTGATCAGAGTCTTACGTGTGAAGCAGGAATGATGAGAGACTTACGCGTGAAGCAGGACTGATCAGAGACTTACGTTGAAGCAGGACTGATCAGAGACTTAAGTGTGAAGCAGGACTGATCAGAGACTTACGTGTGAAGCAGGACTGATCAGAGACTTACATGTGAAGCAGGACTGATCAGAGACTTACAAGTGAAGCAGGAATGATCAGAGATGTACGTGTGAAGCAGGACTGATCAGATACTTACGTGTGAAGCAGGTATGATCAGATACTTACATGTGAAGCAGGACTGATCAGAGACTTACGTGTGAAGCAGGACTGATCAGAGACTTACGTGTGAAGCAGGACTGATCAGAGTCTTACGTGTGAAGCAGGAATGATGAGAGACTTACGCATGAAGCAGGAATGATCAGAGACTTACATGTGAAGCAGGAATGATCAGATACTTACGTGTGAAGCAGGAATGATCAGACACTTACATGTGAAGCAGGACTGATCAGAGACGTACGTGTGAAGCAGGACTGATCAGATACTTACGTGTGAAGCAGGAATGATCAGACACTTACATGTGAAGCAGGAATGATCAGATACTTACGTGTGAAGCAGGAATGATCAGACACTTACATGTGAAGCAGGACTGATCAGAGACGTACGTGTGAAGCAGGACTGATCAGATACTTACGTGTGAAGCAGGACTGATCAGAGACTTACGTGTGAAGCAGGACTGATCAGAGTCTTACATGTGAAGCAGGACTGATCAGAGACTTAAGTGTGAAGCAGGACTGATCAGAGACTTACGTGTGAAGCAGGAATGATCAGAGACTTACATGTGAAGCAGGACTGATCAGAGACTTACATGTGAAGCAGGAATGATCAGAGATGTATGTGTGAAGCAGGACTGATCAGAGACTTACGTGTGAAGCAGGACTGATCAGAGACTTACATGTGAAGCAGGAATAATCAGAGATGTACGTGTGAAGCAGGACTGATCAGAGACATACGTGTGAAGCAGGACTGATGAGAGACTTACGTGTGAAGCAGGACTGATCAGAGACTTACGTGTGAAGCAGGTATGATGAGAGACTTACGTGTGAAGCAGGACTGATCAGAGTCTTACGTGTGAAGCAGGTATGATGAGAGACTTACGTGTGAAGCAGGACTGATCAGAGACTTACGTGTGAAGCAGGACTGATCAGAGATGTACGTGTGAAGCAGGACTGATGAGAAACTTATGTGTGAAACAGGAATGATCAAAGACTTAAGTGTGAAGCAAGAATGATTGAGAGACTTACGTGTGAAGCAGGACTGATCAGAGACTTACGTGTGAAGCAGGACTGATCAGAGTCTTACGTGTGAAGCAGGAATGATTGAGAGACTTACGCATGAGGCAGGACTGATCAGAGACTTACGTGTGAAGCAGGACTGATCAGTCTTACGTGTGAAGCAGGTATGATGAGAGATTTACATGTGAAGCAGGAATGATAGAGACTTACGGGAAGCAGGATGATCAGAGACTTACGTGTGAAGCAGGACTGATCAGAGACTTACGTGTGAAGCAGGACTGATCAGAGACTTACGTGTGAAGCAGGACTGATCAGAGTCTTACGTGTGAAGCAGGAATGATGAGAGACTTACGCATGAAGCAGGACTGATCAGAGACTTACGTGTGAAGCAGGACTGATCAGTCTTACGTGTGAAGC
The DNA here is from genome assembly GCA_014843695.1 of Archivesica marissinica. NCBI lineage: Eukaryota > Metazoa > Mollusca > Bivalvia > Venerida > Vesicomyidae > Archivesica > Archivesica marissinica. Next base: position 2,993 of record JABXNX010000840.1, read on the forward strand.
AGGTATGATGAGAGACTTAAGTGTGAAGCAGGACTGATCAGAGTCTTACGTGTGAAGCAGGTATGATGAGAGATTTACATGTGAAGCAGGAATGATGAGAGACTTACGTGTGAAGCAGGACTGATCAGAGACTTACGTATGAAGCAGGACTGATCAGAGACTTACGTGTGAAGCAGGACTGATCAGAGACTTACGTGTGAAGCAGGAATGATCAGAGACTTACGTGTGAAGCAGGACTAATCAGAGTCTTATGTGTGAAGCAGGTATGATGAGAGATTTACATGTGAAGCAGGAATGATGAGAGACTTACATGTGAAGCAGGACTGATCAGAGACTTACATGTGAAGCAGGAATGATCAGAGATGTACCTGTGAAGCAGGACTGATCAGATACTTACGTGTGAAGCACGTATGATCAGATACTTACGTGTGAAGCAGGACTGATCAGAGACTTACGTGTGAAGCAGGACTGATCAGAGACTTACGTGTGAAGCAGGACTGATCTGAGACTTACGTGTGAAGCAGGAATGATCAGAGACTTACGTGTGAAGCAGGACTGATCAGAGTCTTACGTGTGAAGCAGGTATGATGAGAGATTTACATGTGAAGCAGGACTGATCAGAGACATACATGTGAAGCAGGACTGATCAGAGACTTATGTGTGAAGTAGGACTGATGAGAGTCTTACGTGTGAAGCAGGAATGATTGAGAGACTTACGCGTGAAGCAGGACTGATCAGAGACTTACGTGTGAAGCAGGACTGATCAGAGTCTTACGTGTGAAGCAGGTATGATGAGAGACTTAAGTGTGAAGCAGGACTGATCAGAGTCTTACGTGTGAAGCAGGACTGATCAGAGACTTACGTGTGAAGCAGGACTGATCAGAGACTTACGTGTGAAGCAGGACTGATCAGAGACTTACATGTGAAGCAGGACTGATCAGAGACTTACATGTGAAGCAGGAATGATCAGAGATGTACGTGTGAAGCAGGACTGATCAGAGACTTACGTGTGAAGCAGGACTGATCAGAGACTTACATGTGAAGCAGGAATGATCAGAGATGTACGTGTGAAGCAGGACTGATCAGAGACATACGTGTGAAGCAGGACTGATCAGAGTCTTACGTGTGAAGCAGGTATGATGAGAGACTTACGTGTGAAGCAGGACTGATCAGAGTCTTACGTGTGAAGCAGGTATGATGAGAGATTTAAATGTGAAGCAGGAATGATCAGAGATGTACGTGTGAAGCAGGACTGATCAGAGTCTTACGTGTGAAGCAGGTATGATGAGAGACTTACGTGTGAAGCAGGACTGATCAGAGACTTACGTGTGAAGCAGGACTGATCAGAGATGTACGTGTGAAGCAGGACTGATGAGAAACTTACGTGTGAAGCAGGTATGATCAGAGACTTACGTGTGAAGCAGGACTGATCAGATACTTACGTGTGAAGCAGGACTGATCAGAGACTTACGTGTGAAGCAGGACTGATGAGAGACTTACGTGTGAAGCAGGACTGATCAGAGACTTACGTGTGAAGCAGGACTGATCAGAGTCTTACGTGTGAAGCAGGAATGATTGAGAGACTTACGCGTGAAGCAGGACTGATCAGGGACTTACGTGTGAAGCAGGACTGATCAGAGACTTACATGTGAAGCAGGACTGATCAGAGACTTACATGTGAAGCAGGAATGATCAGAGATGTACGTGTGAAGCAGGACAGATCAGATACTTACGTGTGAAGCAGGTATGATCAGATACTTACGTGTGAAGCAGGACTGATCAGAGACTTACGTGTGAAGCAGGACTGATCAGAGAATTACGTGTGAAGCAGGACTGATCAGAGACTTACGTGTGAAGCAGGAATGATCAGAGACTTACATGTGAAGCAGGAATGATCAGAGACTTACATGTGAAGCAGGAATGATCAGAGATGTACGTGTGAAGCAGGACTGATCAGAGACTTACGTGTGAAGCAGGACTGATCAGAGACTTACGTGTGAAGCAGGACTGATCAGAGACTTACATGTGAAGCAGGACTGATCAGACACTTACATGTGAAGCAGGAATGATCAGATACTTACGTGTGAAGCAGGAATGATCAGAGACTTACGTGTGAAGCAGGACTGATCAGAGACTTACGCATGAAGCAGGACTGATAAGAGACTTACGTGTGAAGCAGGACTGATCAGAGTCTTACGTGTGAAGCAGGTATGATGAGAGACTTACGTGTGAAGCAGGACTGATCAGAGACTTACATGTGAAGCAGGACTGATCAGAGACTTACATGTGAAGCAGGATGATCAGAGATTACGTGTGAAGCAGGACTGATCAGATACTTACGTGTGAAGCAGGTATGATCAGATACTTACGTGTGAAGCAGGACTGATCAGAGACTTACGTGTGAAGCAGGACTGATCAGAGTCTTACATGTGAAGCAGGACTGATCAGAGACTTACATGTGAAGCAGGAATGATCAGAGATTACGTGTGAAGCAGGACTGATCAGATACTTACGTGTGAAGCAGGTATGATCAGATACTTACATGTGAAGCAGGACTGATCAGAGACTTACGTGTGAAGCAGGACTGAACAGACTTACGTGTGAAGCAGGAATGATCAGAGACTTACATGTGAAGCAGGAATGATCAGAGATGTACGTGTGAAGCAGGACTGATCAGAGACTTACGTGTGAAGCAGGACTGATCAGAGACTTACATGTGAAGCAGGAATGATCAGAGATGTACGTGTGAAGCAGGACTGATCAGAGACATACGTGTGAAGCAGGACTGATCAGAGTCTTACGTGTGAAGCAGGACTGATCAGAGATGTTGTGTGAAGCAGGACTGATGAGAAACTTATGTGTGAAGCAGGAGATCAAAGACTTACGTGTGAAGCAGGAATGATGAGAGACTTACGTGAAGCAGGACTGATCAGAGACGTACGTGTGAAGCAGGACTGATGAGAGACTTACGTGTGAAGCAGGACTGATCAGATACTTACGTGTGAAGCAGGAATGATTGAGAGACTTACGTGTGAAGCAGGACTGATCAGAGACTTACGTGTGAAGCAGGACTGATCAGAGTCTTACGTGTGAAGCAGGTATGATGAGAGACTTAAGTGTGAAGCAGGACTGATCAGAGTCTTACGTGTGAAGCAGGTATGATGAGAGATTTACATGTGAAGCAGGAATGATCAGAGACTTACGTGTGAAGCAGGACTGATCAGAGTCTTACGTGTGAAGCAGGACTGATGAGAGACTTACATGTGAAGCAGGACTGATCAGAGTCTTACATGTGAAGCAGGACTGATCAGAGACTTACATGTGAAGCAGGACTGATCAGATACTTACGTGTGAAGCAGGAATGATCAGAGACTTACATGTGAAGCAGGACTGATCAGAAACTTACGTGTGAAGCAGGACTGATGAGAGACTTACGTGTGAAGCAGGACTGATCAGATACTTACGTGTGAAGCAGGTATGATCAGAGACTTACGTGTGAAGCAGGACTGATCAGATACTTACGTGTGAAGCAGGACTGATCAGAGACTTACGTGTGAAGTAGGACTGATGAGAGACTTACGTGTGAAGCAGGACTGATCAGAGACTTACGTGTGAAGCAGGACTGATCAAAGTCTTACGTGTGAACCAGGAATGATTGAGAGACTTACGCGTGAAGCAGGACTGATCAGAGACTTACGTGTGATGCAGGACTGATCAGAGTCTTACGTGTGAAGCAGGTATGATGAGAGACTTAAGTGTGAAGCAGGACTGATGAGAGACTTACGTGTGAAGCAGGTATGATGAGAGACTTAAGTGTGAAGCAGGTATGATGAGAGACTTACGTGTGAAGCAGGACTGATGAGAGACTTACGTGTGAAGCAGGTATGATGAGAGACTTACGTGTGAAGCAGGACTGATCAAACACTTCCATGTGAAGCAGGAATGATCAGATACTTACGTGTGAAGCAGGAATGATCAGACACTTACATGTGAAGCAGGACTGATCAGAGACGTACGTGTGAAGCAGGACTGATGAGAGACTTAAGTGTGAAGCAGGACTGATCAGATACTTACGTGTGAAGCAGGTATGATCAGAGACTTACGTGTGAAGCAGGACTGATCAGATACTTACGTGTGAAGCAGGACTGATCAGAGACTTACGTGTGAAGTAGGACTGATGAGAGACTTACGTGTGAAGCAGGACTGATCAGAGACTTACGTGTGAAGCAGGACTGATCAGAGTCTTACGTGTGAAGCAGGAATGATGAGAGACTTACGCATCAAGCAGGACTGATCAGAGACTTACGTGTGAAGCAGGACTGATCAGAGTCTTACGTGTGAAGCAGGTATGATGAGAGACTTACGTGTGAAGCAGGACTGATCAGAGACTTACATGTGAAGCAGGACTGATCAGAGACTTACATGTGAAGCAGGAATGATCAGAGATGTACGTGTGAAGCAGGACTGATCAGATACTTACGTGTGAAGCAGGTATGATCAGATACTTACGTGTGAAGCAGGACTGATCAGAGACTTACGTGTGAAGCAGGACTGATCAGAGTCTTACATGTGAAGCAGGACTGATCAGAGACTTACGTGTGAAGCAGGACTGATCAGAGACTTACGTGTGAAGCAGGAATGATCAGAGACTTACATGTGAAGCAGGACTGATCAGAGACTTACATGTGAAGCAGGAATGATCAGAGATGTACGTGTGAAGCAGGACTGATCAGAGACTTACCTGTGAAGCAGGACTGATCAGAGACTTACATGTGAAGCAGGAATAATCAGAGTCTTACGTGTGAAGCAGGTATGATGAGAGACTTACGTGTGAAGCAGGACTGATCAGAGACTTACGTGTGAAGCAGGACTGATCAGAGATGTACGTGTGAAGCAGGACTGATGAGAAACTTATGTGTGAAGCAGGAATGATCAAAGACTTACGTGTGAAGCAAGAATGATTGAGAGACTTACGTGTGAAGCAGGACTGATCAGAGACTTACGTGTGAAGCAGGACTGATCAGAGTCTTAAGTGTGAGGCAGGTATGATGAGAGATTTACGTGTGAAGCAGGACTGATCAGAGTCTTACGTGTGAAGCAGGTCTGATCAGAGACTTACGTGTGAATCAGGAATGATCAGACACTTACATGTGAAACAGGACTGATCAGAGACGTATGTGTGAAGTAGGACTGATGAGAGACTTAAGTGTGAAGCAGGACTGATCAGATACTTACGTGTGAAGCAGGTATGATCAGAGACTTACGTGTGAAGCAGGACTGATCAGATAATTACGTGTGAAGCAGGACTGATCAGATACTTACGTGTGAAGCAGGTATGATCAGAGACATACGTGTGAAGTAGGACTGATGAGAGACTTACGTGTGAAGCAGGACTGATCAGAGACTTACGTGTGAAGCAGGACTGATCAGAGACATACGTGTGAAGCAGGACTGATGAGAGATTTACGTGTGAAGCAGGACTGATCAGAGACTTATGTGTGAAGCAGGACTGATCAGAGACTTACGTGTGAAGCAGGACTGATCAGAGACTTACGTGTGAAGCAGGACTGATCAGAGTCTTACGTGTGAAGCAGGAATGATTGAGAGACTTACGCGTGAAGCAGGACTAATCAGAGACTTACGTGTGATGCAGGACTGATCAGAGTCTTACGTGTGAAGCAGGTATGATGAGAGACTTAAGTGTGAAGCAGGACTGATCAGAGTCTTACGTGTGAAGCAGGTATGATGAGAGATTTACATGTGAAGCAGGAATGATGAGAGACTTACGTGTGAAGCAGGACTGATCAGAGACTTACGTGTGAAGCAGGACTGATCAGACACTTAAATGTGAAGCAGGAATGATCAGAAACGTACGTGTGAAGCAGGACTGATGAGAGACTTAAGTGTGAAGCAGGACTGATCAGATACTTACGTGTGACGCAGGTATGATCAGAGACTTACGTGTGAAGCAGGACTGATCAGATACTTACGTGTGAAGCAGGACTGATCAGAGACTTACGTGTGAAGTAGGACTGATGAGAGACTTACGTGTGAAGCAGGACTGATCAGAGACTTACGTGTGAAGCAGGACTGATCAGAGTCTTACGTGTGAACCAGGAATGATTGAGAGACTTACGCGTGAAGCAGGACTGATCAGAGACTTACGTGTGATGCAGGACTGATCAGTCTTACGTGTGAAGCAGGTATGATGAGAGACTTAAGTGTGAAGCAGGACTGATGAGAGACTTACGTGTGAAGCAGGACTGATCAGAGTCTTACGTGTGAAGCAGGACTGATCAGAGACTTACGTGTGAAGCAGGAATGATGAGAGACTTACGTGTGAAGCAGGACTGATCAGAGACTTACGTGTGAAGCAGGACTGATCAGAGACTTACGTGTGAAGCAGGACTGATCAAACACTTCCATGTGAAGCAGGAATGATCAGATACTTACGTGTGAAGCAGGAATGATCAGACACTTACATGTGAAGCAGGACTGATCAGAGACGTACATGTGAAGCAGGACTGATCAGATACTTACGTGTGAAGCAGGTATGATCAGAGACTTACGTGTGAAGCAGGACTGATCAGATACTTACGTGTGAAGCAGGACTGATCAGAGACTTACGTGTGAAGCAGGACTGATCAGAGACTTACGTGTGAAGCAGGACTGATCAGAGACTTACGTGTGAAGCAGGACTGATCAGAGTCTTACGTGTGAAGCAGGAATGATTGAGAGACTTACGCATCAAGCAGGACTGATCAGAGACTTACGTGTGAAGCAGGACTGATCAGAGTCTTACGTGTGAAGCAGGTATGATGAGAGACTTACGTGTGAAGCAGGACTGATCAGAGACTTACGTGTGAAGCAGGACTGATCAGAGACTTACGTGTGATGCAGGACTGATCAGTCTTACGTGTGAAGCAGGTATGATGAGAGACTTACGTGTGAAGCAGGAATGATGAGAGACTTACGTGTGAAGCAGGACTGATCAGAGACTTACGTGTGAAGCAGGACTGATCAGAGACTTACATGTGAAGCAGGAATGATCAGAGACTTACGTGTGAAGCAGGACTGATCAGAGACTTACATGTGAAGCAGGACTGATCAGAGACTTACGTGTGAAGCAGGACTGATCAGAGACTTACATGTGAAGCAGGAATGATCAGAGACTTACGTGTGAAGCAGGAATGATCAGAGACTTACATGTGAAGCAGGAATGATCAGAGACTTACGTGTGAAGCAGGACTGATCAGAGACTTACGTGTGAAGCAGGAATGATCAGAGACTTACGTGTGAAGCAGGACTGATGAGAGACTTACGTGTGAAGCAGGACTGATCAGAGACTTACGTGTGAAGCAAGAATGATGAGAGACTTACGTGTGAAGCAGGACTGATCAGAGACTTACGTGTGAAGCAGGACTGATCAGAGTCTTACGTGTGAAGCAGGTATGATGAGAGATTTACGTGTGAAGCAGGACTGATCAGAGTCTTACGTGTGAAGCAGGTCTGATCAGAGACTTACGTGTGAATCAGGAATGATCAGAGACTTACGTGTGAAGCAGGAATGATCAGAGACTTACGTGTGAAGCAGGAATGATCAGAGACTTACGTGTGAAGCAGGACTGATCAGATACTTACGTGTGAAGCAGGAATGATGAGAGACTTACGTGTGAAGCAGGACTGATGAGAGACTTAAGTGTGAAGCAGGACTGATCAGATACTTACGTGTGACGCAGGTATGATCAGAGACTTACGTGTGAAGCAGGACTGATCAGATACTTACGTGTGAAGCAGGACTGATCAGAGACTTACGTGTGAAGTAGGACTGATGAGAGACTTACGTGTGAAGCAGGACTGATCAGAGACTTACGTGTGAAGCAGGACTGATCAGAGTCTTACGTGTGAACCAGGAATGATTGAGAGACTTACGCGTGAAGCAGGACTGATCAGAGACTTACGTGTGATGCAGGTATGATGAGAGACTTAAGTGTGAAGCAGGACTGATCAGAGTCTTACGTGTGAAGCAGGACTGATCAGAGACTTACATGTGAAGCAGGACTGATCAGAGACTTACATGTGAAGCAGGAATGATCAGAGATGTACGTGTGAAGCAGGACTGATCAGATACTTACGTGTGAAGCAGGTATGATCAGATACTTACATGTGAAGCAGGACTGATCAGAGACTTACGTGTGAAGCAGGACTGATCAGAGACTTACGTGTGAAGCAGGACTGATCAGAGTCTTACGTGTGAAGCAGGAATGATTGAGAGACTTACGCATGAAGCAGGACTGATCAGAGACTTACATGTGAAGCAGGAATGATCAGATACTTACGTGTGAAGCAGGAATGATCAGACACTTACATGTGAAGCAGGACTGATCAGAGACGTACGTGTGAAGCAGGACTGATCAGATACTTACGTGTGAAGCAGGAATGATCAGACACTTACATGTGAAGCAGGAATGATCAGATACTTACGTGTGAAGCAGGAATGATCAGACACTTACATGTGAAGCAGGACTGATCAGAGACGTACGTGTGAAGCAGGACTGATCAGATACTTACGTGTGAAGCAGGACTGATCAGAGACTTACGTGTGAAGCAGGACTGATCAGAGTCTTACATGTGAAGCAGGACTGATCAGAGACTTAAGTGTGAAGCAGGACTGATCAGAGACTTACGTGTGAAGCAGGAATGATCAGAGACTTACATGTGAAGCAGGACTGATCAGAGACTTACATGTGAAGCAGGAATGATCAGAGATGTATGTGTGAAGCAGGACTGATCAGAGACTTACGTGTGAAGCAGGACTGATCAGAGACTTACATGTGAAGCAGGAATAATCAGAGATGTACGTGTGAAGCAGGACTGATCAGAGACATACGTGTGAAGCAGGACTGATGAGAGACTTACGTGTGAAGCAGGACTGATCAGAGACTTACGTGTGAAGCAGGTATGATGAGAGACTTACGTGTGAAGCAGGACTGATCAGAGTCTTACGTGTGAAGCAGGTCTGATCAGAGACTTACGTGTGAATCAGGAATGATCAGACACTTACATGTGAAACAGGACTGATCAGAGACGTATGTGTGAAGTAGGACTGATGAGAGACTTAAGTGTGAAGCAGGACTGATCAGATACTTACGTGTGAAGCAGGTATGATCAGAGACTTACGTGTGAAGCAGGACTGATCAGATAATTACGTGTGAAGCAGGACTGATCAGATACTTACGTGTGAAGCAGGTATGATCAGAGACATACGTGTGAAGTAGGACTGATGAGAGACTTACGTGTGAAGCAGGACTGATCAGAGACTTACGTGTGAAGCAGGACTGATCAGAGACATACGTGTGAAGCAGGACTGATGAGAGATTTACGTGTGAAGCAGGACTGATCAGAGACTTATGTGTGAAGCAGGACTGATCAGAGACTTACGTGTGAAGCAGGACTGATCAGAGACTTATGTGTGAAGCAGGACTGATCAGAGTCTTACGTGTGAAGCAGGATAATGATCAGAGACTTACGTGTGAAGCAGGACTGATCAGAGACTTACGTGTGAAGCAGGTATGATGAGAGACTTACGTGTGAAGCAGGACTGATCAGAGACTTACGTGTGAAGCAGGACTGATCAGAGACTTACGTGTGAAGCAGGAATGATCAGAGACTTACGTGTGAAGCAGGACTGATCAGAGACTTACGTGTGAAGCAGGACTGATCAGAGACTTACGTGTGAAGCAGGACTGATCAGAGACTTACGTGTGAAGCAGGACTGATCAGAGACTTACGTGTGAAGCAGGACTGATCAGACTTACGTGTGAAGCAGGACTGATCAGAGACTTACGTGTGAAGCAGGACTGATCAGAGTCTTACGTGTGAAGCAGGACTGATCAGAGACTTACGTGTGAAGCAGGACTGATCAGAGACTTACGTGTGAAGCAGGAATGATCAGAGATTTACGTGTGAAGCAGGACTGATCAGAGACTTACCTGTGAAGCAGGACTGATCAGAGACTTACATGTGAAGCAGGAATAATCAGAGTCTTACGTGTGAAGCAGGTATGATGAGAGACTTACGTGTGAAGCAGGACTGATCAGAGACTTACGTGTGAAGCAGGACTGATCAGAGATGTACGTGTGAAGCAGGACTGATGAGAAACTTACGTGTGAAGCAGGAATGATCAAAGACTTACGTGTGAAGCAAGAATGATGAGAGACTTACGTGTGAAGCAGGACTGATCAGAGACTTACGTGTGAAGCAGGACTGATCAGAGTCTTACGTGTGAAGCAGGTATGATGAGAGATTTACGTGTGAAGCAGGACTGATCAGAGTCTTACGTGTGAAGCAGGTCTGATCAGAGACTTACGTGTGAATCAGGAATGATCAGAGACTTACGTGTGAAGCAGGAATGATCAGAGACTTACGTGTGAAGCAGGAATGATCAGAGACTTACGTGTGAAGCAGGACTGATCAGATACTTACGTGTGAAGCAGGAATGATGAGAGACTTACGTGTGAAGCAGGACTGATGAGAGACTTAAGTGTGAAGCAGGACTGATCAGATACTTACGTGTGACGCAGGTATGATCAGAGACTTACGTGTGAAGCAGGACTGATCAGATACTTACGTGTGAAGCAGGACACAACACAACAATGATCAGAGACTTACATGTGAAGCAGGACTGATCAAGACTTACAAGTGAAGCAGGAATGATCAGAGATGTACGTGTGAAGCAGGACTGATCAGATACTTACGTGTGAAGCAGGTATGATCAGATACTTACATGTGAAGCAGGACTGATCAGAGACTTACGTGTGAAGCAGGACTGATCAGAGACTTACGTGTGAAGCAGGACTGATCAGAGTCTTACGTGTGAAGCAGGAATGATTGAGAGACTTACGCATGAAGCAGGACTGATCAGAGACTTACATGTGAAGCAGGAATGATCAGATACTTACGTGTGAAGCAGGAATGATCAGACACTTACATGTGAAGCAGGACTGATCAGAGACGTACGTGTGAAGCAGGACTGATCAGATACTTACGTGTGAAGCAGGAATGATCAGATACTTACGTGTGAAGCAGGAATGATCAGACACTTACATGTGAAGCAGGAATGATCAGATACTTACGTGTGAAGCAGGAATGATCAGACACTTACATGTGAAGCAGGACTGATCAGAGACGTACGTGTGAAGCAGGACTGATCAGATACTTACGTGTGAAGCAGGAATGATCAGATACTTACGTGTGAAGCAGGAATGATCAGACACTTACATGTGAAGCAGGAATGATCAGATACTTACGTGTGAAGCAGGAATGATCAGACACTTACATGTGAAGCAGGACTGATCAGAGACTTACGTGTGAAGCAGGACTGATCAGATACTTACGTGTGA
>JABXNX010000841.1:0-14393 GCA_014843695.1 Archivesica marissinica
ATGGATACCGTTGGTTTGTTAGAGGTAAATGGATACCGTTGGTGTGTTAGAGGTAAATGGATACCATTGGTGTGTTAGAGGTAAATGGATACCGTTGGTTTGTTAGAGGTAAATGGATACCATTGGTGTGTTAGAGGTAAATGGATACCGTTGGTTTGTTAGAGGTAAATGGATACCTTTGGTGTGTTAGAGGTATATAGATACCGTTGGCTTGTTATGGGTAAATGGATACCATTGGTTTGTTAGGGGTAAATGGATACCGTTGTTTTGTTAGGGGTAAATGGATACCGTTTGTGTGTTTGAGGTAAATGGATACCGGTGGTGTGCTAGAGGTAAATGGATACCATTGGTGTGTTAGAGGTAAATGGATACCGTTGGTGTGTTAGAGGTAAATGGATACCGGTGGTGTGTTGGAGGTAAATGGATACCATTGGTGTGCTAGAGGTAAATGGATACCATTGGTGTGTTAGAGGTAAATGGATACCGTTGGCTTGTTATGGGTAAATGGATACCATTGGTTTTTTAGGGGTAAATGGATACCGTTGGTGTGTTAGAGGTAAACGGATACCGGTGGTGTGTTGGAGGTAAATGGATACCATTGGTGTGCTAGAGGTAAATGGATACCATTGGTGTGTTAGAGGTAAATGGATACTGTAGGTTTGTTAGAGGTAAATGGATACCATTGATTTGTTAGAGGTAAATGGATACCGTTGTTTGATAGAGGTAAATGAATATCGTTGGAGTGTTAGAGGTAAATGGATACCGTTGGTGTGTTAGAGGTAAATGGATACCATTGGTTTGTTAGAGGTAAATGGATACCGTTGGTGTGTTAGAGGTAAATGGATCCTGTTTGTATGTTAGAGGTAAATGGATACCATTGGTGTGATAGAGGTAAATGTATACCGTTGTTTTGTTAGAGGTAAATGGATACCGTTGGTGTGTTGGAGGTAAATGGATACCGTTGGTGTGCTAGAGGTAAATGGATACCGTTGGTTTGGTAGAGGTAAATGAATCCCATTGGTGTGTTAGAGGTAAATGGATACCGTTGGTTTATTAGAGGTAAATGGATACCGTTGGTTTGTTAGAAGTAAATGGATACCATTGATTTGTTAGAGGTATATGGATACCGTTGGTGTGTTAGAGGTAAATGGATAACAGTGGTGTGATAGAGGTAAATGGATACAGTTGGTTTGTTAGAGGTAAATGGATACCGTAGATTTGTTAGAGGTAAATGGATACCTTTGGTGTGTTAGAGGTAAATGGATACCGTTGGTGTGCTAGAAGTAAATGGATACCATTGGTGTGTTAGAGGTAAATGGATACCATTGGTTTGTTAGAGGTAAATGGATACTATTGGTTTGTTAGAGATAAATGGATACCGTTGGTTTGTTAGAGGTAAATTTATACCATTGGTTTGTTAGAGGTAAATGGAAACCGTTGGTTTGTTAGAGGTAAATGGATACCGTTAGCTTGTTATGGGTAAATGGATACCGTTGGTTTGTTAGAGGTAAATGGATACCGTTGGCTTGTTATGGGTAAATGGATACCGTTGGTTTGTTAGAGGTAAATGGATACCGTTGGCTTGTTATGGGTAAATGGATACCGTTGGTTTGTTAGAGGTAAATGGATACCGTTGGTTTGTTAGAGGTAAATAGATACCGTTGGTTTGTTAGAGGTAAATGGATACCGTTGTTTGTTAGAGGTAAATAGATACCGTTGGTGTGTTAGGGGTAAATGGATACCATTGATTTGTTAGATGTAAATGGATACCGTTGGTTTGTTAGAGGTAAATGGATACCGTTGGTGTGTTAGAGGTAAATGGATACCGTTGGTGTGTTAGAGGTAAATGGATACCGTTGGTTTGATAGAGGTAAATGGATACCGTTGTTTGATAGAGGTAAATGGATACCGTTGGTTTGTTAGATGTAAATGGATACCGTTGTTGTGTTAGAGGTAAATGGATACCGTTGTTTGTTAGAGGTAAATGGATACCGTTGGTGTGTTAGAGGTAAATGGATACCATTGGTGTGTTAGAGGTAAATAGATACCGTTGGTTTGTTAGAGGTAAATGGATACCGTTGGTGTGTTAGAGGTAAATGGATACCGTTGGTGTGTTAGAGGTAAATGGATACCGTTGGTTTGATAGAGGTAAATGGATACCGTTGGTTTGTTAGAGGTAAATGGATACCGTTGGTGTGTTAGAGGTAAATGGATACCGTTGGTTTGTTAGAGGTAAATGGATACCGTAGGTGTGTTAGAGGTAAATGGAAACCATTGGTGTGTTAGGGGTAAATGGATACCGTTGGTTTGTTAGGGGTAAATGGATACCGTTGGTGTGTTAGAGGTAAATGGATACCGTTGGTTTGTTAGAAGTAAATGGATACCGTTGGTTTGTTGGAGGTAAATGGATACCATTGGTGTGTTAGAGATAAATGGATACCATTGGTGTGTTAGAGGTAAATAGATACCATTGGTTTGTTAGAGGTAAATTAATACCATTGGTTTGTTAGATGTAAATGGATACCATTGGTTTGTTAGAGGTAAATGGATACCGTTGGTTTGTTAGAGGTAAATGGATACCATTGGTGTGTTAGAGATAAATGGATATCATTGGTTTGTTAGAGGTAAATGGATACCATTGGTGTGTTAGAGGTATATAGATACCGTTGGCTTGTTATGGGTAAATGGATACCATTGGTTTGTTAGGGGTAAATGGATACCGTTGTTTTGTTAGGGGTAAATGGATACCGTTTGTGTGTTTGAGGTAAATGGATACCGGTGGTGTGTTGGAGGTAAATGGATACCATTGGTGTGCTAGAGGTAAATGGATACCATTGGTGTGTTAGAGGTAAATGGATACCGTTGGTGTGTTAGAGGTAAATGGATACCGGTGGTGTGTTGGAGGTAAATGGATACCATTGGTGTGCTAGAGGTAAATGGATACCATTGGTGTGTTAGAGGTAAATGGATACCGTTGGCTTGTTATGGGTAAATGGATACCATTGGTTTTTTAGGGGTAAATGGATACCGTTGGTGTGTTAGAGGTAAACGGATACCGGTGGTGTGTTGGAGGTAAATGGATACCATTGGTGTGCTAGAGGTAAATGGATACCATTGGTGTGTTAGAGGTAAATGGATACTGTAGGTTTGTTAGAGGTAAATGGATACCATTGATTTGTTAGAGGTAAATGGATACCGTTGTTTGATAGAGGTAAATGAATATCGTTGGAGTGTTAGAGGTAAATGGATACCGTTGGTGTGTTAGAGGTAAATGGATACCATTGGTTTGTTAGAGGTAAATGGATACCGCTGGTTTGTTAGAGGTAAATGGATACCGTTGGTGTGTTAGAGGTAAATGGATCCTGTTTGTATGTTAGAGGTAAATGGATACCATTGGTGTGATAGAGGTAAATGTATACCGTTGTTTTGTTAGAGGTAAATGGATACCGTTGGTGTGTTGGAGGTAAATGGATACCGTTGGTGTGCTAGAGGTAAATGGATACCGTTGGTTTGGTAGAGGTAAATGAATCCCATTGGTGTGTTAGAGGTAAATGGATACCGTTGGTTTATTAGAGGTAAATGGATACCGTTGGTTTGTTAGAAGTAAATGGATACCATTGATTTGTTAGAGGTATATGGATACCGTTGGTGTGTTAGAGGTAAATGGATAACAGTGGTGTGATAGAGGTAAATGGATACAGTTGGTTTGTTAGAGGTAAATGGATACCGTAGATTTGTTAGAGGTAAATGGATACCTTTGGTGTGTTAGAGGTAAATGGATACCGTTGGTGTGCTAGAAGTAAATGGATACCATTGGTGTGTTAGAGGTAAATGGATACCATTGGTTTGTTAGAGGTAAATGGATACTATTGGTTTGTTAGAGATAAATGGATACCGTTGGTTTGTTAGAGGTAAATTTATACCATTGGTTTGTTAGAGGTAAATGGAAACCGTTGGTTTGTTAGAGGTAAATGGATACCGTTAGCTTGTTATGGGTAAATGGATACCGTTGGTTTGTTAGAGGTAAATGGATACCGTTGGCTTGTTATGGGTAAATGGATACCGTTGGTTTGTTAGAGGTAAATGGATACCGTTGGCTTGTTATGGGTAAATGGATACCGTTGGTTTGTTAGAGGTAAATGGATACCGTTGGTTTGTTAGAGGTAAATAGATACCGTTGGTTTGTTAGAGGTAAATGGATACCGTTGTTTGTTAGAGGTAAATAGATACCGTTGGTGTGTTAGGGGTAAATGGATACCATTGATTTGTTAGATGTAAATGGATACCGTTGGTTTGTTAGAGGTAAATGGATACCGTTGGTGTGTTAGAGGTAAATGGATACCGTTGGTGTGTTAGAGGTAAATGGATACCGTTGGTTTGATAGAGGTAAATGGATACCGTTGTTTGATAGAGGTAAATGGATACCGTTGGTTTGTTAGATGTAAATGGATACCGTTGTTGTGTTAGAGGTAAATGGATACCGTTGTTTGTTAGAGGTAAATGGATACCGTTGGTGTGTTAGAGGTAAATGGATACCATTGGTGTGTTAGAGGTAAATAGATACCGTTGGTTTGTTAGAGGTAAATGGATACCGTTGGTGTGTTAGAGGTAAATGGATACCGTTGGTGTGTTAGAGGTAAATGGATACCGTTGGTTTGATAGAGGTAAATGGATACCGTTGGTTTGTTAGAGGTAAATGGATACCGTTGGTGTGTTAGAGGTAAATGGATACCGTTGGTTTGTTAGAGGTAAATGGATACCGTAGGTGTGTTAGAGGTAAATGGAAACCATTGGTGTGTTAGGGGTAAATGGATACCGTTGGTTTGTTAGGGGTAAATGGATACTGTTGGTGTGTTAGAGGTAAATGGATACCGTTGGTTTGTTAGAAGTAAATGGATACCGTTGGTTTGTTGGAGGTAAATGGATACCATTGGTGTGTTAGAGATAAATGGATACCATTGGTGTGTTAGAGGTAAATAGATACCATTGGTTTGTTAGAGGTAAATTAATACCATTGGTTTGTTAGATGTAAATGGATACCATTGGTTTGTTAGAGGTAAATGGATACCGTTGGTTTGTTAGAGGTAAATGGATACCATTGGTGTGTTAGAGATAAATGGATATCATTAGTTTGTTAGAGGTAAATGGATACCATTGGTGTGTTATAGGTATATAGATACCATTGGTTTGTTAGAGGTAAATGGATACCTTTGGTTTGTTAGAGGTAAATGGAAACCGTTGGTTTGTTAGTGTTAAATGGATACCGTTGGCTTGTTATGGGTAAATGGATACCATTGGTTTGTTAGGGGTAAATGGATACCATTGTTGTGTTAGAGGTAAATGGATACCGTTGGTGTGCTAGAGGTAAATGGATACCGTTGTTTGATAGAGATAAATCGATACCGTTGGTGTGTTAGAGGTAAATGGATACCGTTGGTTTGTTAGAGGTAAATGGGTACCATTGGTGTGTTAGAGGTAAATGGATACCTTTGGTTTGTTAGAGGTAAATGGATACATTTGGTTTGTTAGAGGTAAATGGAAACCGTTGGTTTGTTAGAGGTAAATGGATACCGTTCGTGTGTTAGAGGTAAATGGATACCGTTGGTGTGTTAGACGTAAATGGATACCGTTGGTGTGTTAGACGTAAATGGATACCGTTGGTGTGTTAGAGGTAAATGGATACCGTTGTTTGTTAGAGGTAAATGGATACGGTTGGTGTGTTAGAGGTAAATGGATACCGTTGGTGTGTTAGACGTAAATGGATACCGTTGGTGTGTTAGATGTAAATGGATACCGTTGTTTGTTAGAGGTAAATGGATACCGTTGGTGTGTTAGAGGTAAATGGATACCATTGGTGTGTTAGGGGTAAATGGATATCGTTGGTTTGTTAGAGGTAAATGGATACCGTTGGTGTGTTAGAGGTAAATGGATACCATTGGTGTGTTAGAGGTAAATTTATACCATTTGTTTGTTAGAGGTAAATAGATACCGTTGGTGTGTTAGAGGTAAATGGATACCGTTGGTTTGTTAGAGGTAAATGGAAACCGTTGGTTTGTTAGAGGTAAATGGATACCATTGGCTTGTTATGGGTAAATGGATACCATTGGTTTGTTAGGGGTAAATGGATACCGTTGGTGTGTTAGAGGTAAATGGATACCGTTGGTTTGTTAGAGGTAAATGGATACCATTGGTGTGTTAGAGATAAATGGATAGCATTGGTTTGTTAGAGGTAAATGGATACCATTGGTGTGTTATAGGTAAATGGATACCGTTGGTTTGTTAGAGGTAAATGGATACCTTTGGTTTGTTAGAGGTAAATGGAAACCGTTGGTTTGTTAGAGGTAAATGGATACCGTTGGTGTGTTAGAGGTAAATTGATACCGTTGGTGTGCTAGAGGTAAATGGATACCGTTGGTGTGCTAGAGGTAAATGGATACCATTGTTTTGTTAGAGGTAAATTAATATCATTGGTTTGTTAGATGTAAATGGATACCATTGGTTTGTTAGAGGTAAATGGATACCGTTGGTTTTTTAGAGGTAAATGGATATCATTGGTTTGTTAGAGGTAAATGGATACCATTGGTGTGTTAGAGGTAAATGGATACCGTTAGTTTGTTAGAGGTAAATGGATACCTTTGGTTTGTTAGAGGTAAATTGATACCGTTGGTGTGCTAGAGGTTAATGGATACCGTTGATGTGCTAGAGGTAAATGGATACCATTTGTTTGTTAGAGGTAAATTAATAGCATTGGTTTGTTAGATGTAAATGGATACCATTGGTTTGTTAGAGGTAAATGGATACCGTTGGTTTGTTAGAGGTAAATGGATACCATTGGTGTGTTAGAGGTAAATGGATACCGTTGGTTTGTTAGAGGTAAATGGATATAATTGGTTTGTTAGAGGTAAATGGATACCATTGGTGTGTTAGAGGTAAATGGATACCGTTGGTTTGTTAGAGGTAAATGGATACCGTTGGTTTGTTAGAGGTAAATGGAAACCGTTGGTTTGTTAGAGGTAAATGATACCTTGGTGTTAGGTAAATGGATACCATTGGTTTGTTAAGGTAAATGGATACCGTTGGTTTATTAGAGGTAAATGGAAACCGTTGGTTTGTTAGAGGTAAATGGATACCGTTGGCTTGTTATGGGTAAATGGATACCATTGGTTTGTTATGGGTAAATGGATACCGTTGGTGTGTTGGAGGTAAATGGATACCGCTGGCTTGTTAAGTTAAATGTACCATTGGTTTGTTAGAGGTAAATGGATACAGTTGGTTTAGTAGAGGTAAATGGATACCGTTGGTGTGTTAGAGGTAAATGGATACCGTTGGTTTGTTAGAAGTAAATGGATACCGTTGGTTTGTTAGAGGTAAATGGATACCATTGGTGTGTTAGAGATAAATGGATACCATTGGTGTGTTAGAGGTAAATAGATACCGTTGTTTGTTAGAGTAAATATACCATTGGTTTGTTAGAGTAAATGGATACCATTGGTTTGTTAGAGGTAAATGGATACCGTTGGTTTGTTAGAGGTAAATGGATACCGTTGGTGTGTTAGAGGTAAATGGATACCGTTGGTTTGTTAGAGGTAAATGGATACCATTGGTGTGTTAGAGATAAATGGATATCATTGGTTTGTTAGAGGTAAATGGATACCATTGGTGTGTTAGAGGTAAATGGATACCGTTGGTTTGTTAGAGGTAAATGGATACCTTTGGTTTGTTAGAGGTAAATGGATACCGTTGGTTTGTTAGAGGTAAATGGATACCGTTGTTTGTAGAGGTAAATGGATACCGTTGGTGTGTTAGAGTAAATGGATACCGTTGGTTTGTTAGGGTAAATGGATACCATTGGTTTGTTAGAGGTAAATGGATACCGTTGGTGTGTTAGAGGTAAATGGATACCGTTGTTTGTTAGAGGTAAATGGATACCATTGGTTTGTAGAGGTAAATGGATACCATTGGTTTGTTAGAGGTAAATGGATACCGTTGGTTGTTAGAGGTAAATGGATACCGTTGGTTTGTTAGAGGTAAATGGATACCATTGGTTTGTTAGAGATAAATGGATACCGTCGGTTTTTAGAGGTAAATGGATACCATTGGTTTGTTAGGGGTAAATGGATACCGTTGGTTTGTTAGAGGTAAATGGATACCGTTGGTTTGTTAGGGATAAATGGATACCATCGGTTTTTAGAGGTAAATGGATACCATTGGTTTGTTAGAGATAAATGGAAACAGTTTGTTGGTAGAGGTAAATGGATACCGTTGGTTTGTTAGAGGTCAATGGATACCGTTGATTTGTTAGAGGTAAATGGATACCGTTGGTGTGTTAGAGGCAAATGGATACCGTTGGTGTGTTAGAGGTAAATGGATACCATTGGTTTGTTAGAGGTAAATGGATACCATTGGTGTGTTAGAGGTAAATGGATACCATTGGTGTGTTAGAGGTAAATGGATACCGTTGGTTTGTTAGAGGTAAATGGATACAGTTTGTTGGTAGAGGTAAATGGATACCGTTGGTTTGTTAGAGGTAAATGGATACCGTTGGTGTGTTGGAGGTAAATGGATACCGTTGGTTTGTTAGAGGTAAATGGATACCGTTGGTGTGCTAGAAGTAAATGGATACCATTGGTGTGTTAGGGGTAAATTAATACCATTGGTTTGTTAGATGTAAATAGATACCGTTGGTTTGTTAGAGGTAAATGAATACAGTTGGTTTGTTAGAGGTAAATGGATACCACTGGTGTGTTAGAGGTAAATGGATAGCGTTGGTGTGCTAGAAGTAAATGGATACCGTTGGTTTGTTAGAGATAAATGGATACCATTGGTGTGTTAGGGGTAAATGGATACCGTTAGTTAGTAGAGGTAAATGGATACCATTGGTGTGTTAGGGGTAAATGGATACCGTTGGTGTGCTAGTTGTAAATGGATACCATTGGTGTGTTAGAGGTAAATGGATATCATTGGTGTGTTAGGGGTAAATGGATACCGTTGGTGTGCTAGAGGTAAATGGATACCGTTGGTGTGTTAGAGGTAAATGGATACCATTGGTTTGTTAGAGGTAAATGGATACCGTTGGTTTGTTAGAGGTCAATGGATACCGTTGGTGTGTTAGAGGTAAATGGATACCGTTGGTTTGTTAGAGGTAAATGAATACCGTTGGTTTGTTAGAGGTAAATGGATACCGTTGGTTTGTTAGAGGTAAATGGATACCATTAGTGTGTTAGGGGTAAATGGATACCGTTGGTTTGTTAGAGGTAAATGGATACCGTTGGTTTGTTAGAGGTAACTGGATACCGTTGGTTTGTTAGAGGTAAATGGATACCGTTGGTTTGTTAGAGGTAAGTGGATACCGTTGGTGTGTTAGAGGTAAATGGATACCATTGGTGTGTTAGGGGTAAATGGATATCGTTGGTTTGTTAGAGGTAAATGGATACCGTTGGTGTGTTAGAGGTAAATGGATACCGTTGGTGTGCTAGAGGTAAATGGATACCGTTGGTTTGTTAGAGGTAAATTAATACCATTGGTTTGTTAGATGTAAATAGATACCATTGGTTTGTTAGAGGTAAATGAATACCATTGGTTTGTTAGAGGTAAATGGATACCATTGGTGTGTTAGAGGTAAATGGATATCATTGGTTTGTTAGAGGTAAATGGATACCATTGGTGTGTTAGAGGTAATTGGATATCGTTGGTTTGTTAGAGGTAAATGGATACCGTTGGTGTGTTAGTGGTAAATGGATACCGTTGGTGTGTTAGAGGTAAATGGATACCGTTGGTTTGTTAGATGTAAATAGATACCATTGGTTTGTTAGAGGTAAATGGATACCGTTGGTTTGTTAGAGGTAAATGGATACCATTGGTGTGTTAGAGGTAAATGAATATCATTGGTTTGTTAGAGGCAAATGGATACCGTTGGTGTGTTAGAGATAAATGGATACTGTTGGTGTTTTCGAGGCAAATGGATACCATTGGTGTGTTAGAGGTAAATGGATACCGTTGATTTGATAGAGGTAAATGGATACCGTTGGTTTGTTACAGGTAAATGGATACCGTTGGTGTGTTAGAGGTAAATGGATACTGTTGGTGTGTTCGAGGCAAATGGATACCATTGGTGTGTTAGAGGTAAATGGATACCATTGGTTTGATAGAGGTAAATGGATACCGTTGGTTTGTTACAGGTAAATGGATACTGTTGGTGTGTTCGAGGCAAATGGATACCAATGGTGTGTTAGAGGTAAATGGATACCGTTGGTTTGATATAGGTAAATGGATACCGTTGGTTTATTACAGGTAAATGGATACCGTTGGTTTGTTACAGGTAAATGGATACTGTTGGTGTGTTCGAGGCAAATGGATACCATTGGTGTGTTAGAGGTAAATGGATACCGTTGGTTTGTTAGACGTAAATGGATACCGTTGGTGTGTTAGAGGTAAATGGATACCGTTGGTGTGTTAGAGGTAAATGGATACCGTTGGTGTGTTAGAGTTAAATGGATACCATTGGTTTGTTAGAGGTAAATGGATACCGTTGGTGTGTTAGAGGTAAATGGATACCGTTGGTGTGTTAGAGGTAAATGGTTACCGTTGGTTTGTTAGAGGTAAATGGATACCGTTGGTGTGTTAGAGGTAAATGGATACCGTTGGTGTGTTAGAGGTAAATGGATACCGTTGGTGTGTTAGAGGTAAATGGATACCATTGGTTTATTAGAGGTAAATGGATACCGTTTTGTGGTAGAGGTAAATGGATACCATTGGTGTGTTAGAGGTAAGTGGATACCGTTGGTTTGTTAGAGGTAAATGGATACCGTTGGTTTGATAGAAGTCAATGGATACCAATGGTTTGTTAGAGGTAAATGGATACCGTTGGTTTGTTAGAGGTAAATGGATACCATTGGTGTGCTAGAGGTAACTGGATACCGTTGGTGTGTTAGAGGTAAATAGATACCGTTGGTTTTTAGAGGTAAATGGATACCGTTGGTGTGTTAGAGGTAAATGGATACCGTTGGTGTGTTAGAGGTAAATGGATACCGTTGGTTTGTTAGAGGTAAATGGATACCATTGGTGTGTTAGAGGTAAATGGATACCATTGATTTGTTAGAGGTAAATGGATACCGTTGGTTTGTTAGAGGTAAATGGATACCATTGGTTTGTTAGAGGTAAATGGATACCGTTGGTTTGTTAGAGGTAAATGGATACCGTTGGTGTGTTAGAGGTAAATGGATACCATTGGTGTGTTAGAGGTAAATGGATACCATTGGTGTGTTAGAGGTAAATGGATACCGTTGGTTTGTTAGAGGTAAATGGATACCATTGGTTTGTTAGAGGTAAATGGATACCATTGGTGTGTTAGAGGTAAATGGATACCGTTGGTTTGTTAGAGTTAAATGGATACCATTGGTGTGTTAGAGATAAATGGATATCATTGGTTTGTTAGAGGTAAATGGATACCATTGGTGTGTTAGAGGTATATAGATACCGTTGGCTTGTTATGGGTAAATGGATACCATTGGTTTGTTAGGGGTAAATGGATACCGTTGTTTTGTTAGGGGTAAATGGATACCGTTTGTGTGTTTGAGGTAAATGGATACCGGTGGTGTGTTGGAGGTAAATGGATACCATTGGTGTGCTAGAGGTAAATGGATACCATTGGTGTGTTAGAGGTAAATGGATACCGTTGGTGTGTTAGAGGTAAATGGATACCGGTGGTGTGTTGGAGGTAAATGGATACCATTGGTGTGCTAGAGGTAAATGGATACCATTGGTGTGTTAGAGGTAAATGGATACCGTTGGCTTGTTATGGGTAAATGGATACCATTGGTTTTTTAGGGGTAAATGGATACCGTTGGTGTGTTAGAGGTAAACGGATACCGGTGGTGTGTTGGAGGTAAATGGATACCATTGGTGTGCTAGAGGTAAATGGATACCATTGGTGTGTTAGAGGTAAATGGATACTGTAGGTTTGTTAGAGGTAAATGGATACCATTGATTTGTTAGAGGTAAATGGATACCGTTGTTTGATAGAGGTAAATGAATATCGTTGGAGTGTTAGAGGTAAATGGATACCGTTGGTGTGTTAGAGGTAAATGGATACCATTGGTTTGTTAGAGGTAAATGGATACCGCTGGTTTGTTAGAGGTAAATGGATACCGTTGGTGTGTTAGAGGTAAATGGATCCTGTTTGTATGTTAGAGGTAAATGGATACCATTGGTGTGATAGAGGTAAATGTATACCGTTGTTTTGTTAGAGGTAAATGGATACCGTTGGTGTGTTGGAGGTAAATGGATACCGTTGGTGTGCTAGAGGTAAATGGATACCGTTGGTTTGGTAGAGGTAAATGAATCCCATTGGTGTGTTAGAGGTAAATGGATACCGTTGGTTTATTAGAGGTAAATGGATACCGTTGGTTTGTTAGAAGTAAATGGATACCATTGATTTGTTAGAGGTATATGGATACCGTTGGTGTGTTAGAGGTAAATGGATAACAGTGGTGTGATAGAGGTAAATGGATACAGTTGGTTTGTTAGAGGTAAATGGATACCGTAGATTTGTTAGAGGTAAATGGATACCTTTGGTGTGTTAGAGGTAAATGGATACCGTTGGTGTGCTAGAAGTAAATGGATACCATTGGTGTGTTAGAGGTAAATGGATACCATTGGTTTGTTAGAGGTAAATGGATACTATTGGTTTGTTAGAGATAAATGGATACCGTTGGTTTGTTAGAGGTAAATTTATACCATTGGTTTGTTAGAGGTAAATGGAAACCGTTGGTTTGTTAGAGGTAAATGGATACCTTTAGCTTGTTATGGGTAAATGGATACCGTTGGTTTGTTAGAGGTAAATGGATACCGTTGGCTTGTTATGGGTAAATGGATACCGTTGGTTTGTTAGAGGTAAATGGATACCGTTGGCTTGTTATGGGTAAATGGATACCGTTGGTTTGTTAGAGGTAAATGGATACCGTTGGTTTGTTAGAGGTAAATAGATACCGTTGGTTTGTTAGAGGTAAATGGATACCGTTGTTTGTTAGAGGTAAATAGATACCGTTGGTGTGTTAGGGGTAAATGGATACCATTGATTTGTTAGATGTAAATGGATACCGTTGGTTTGTTAGAGGTAAATGGATACCGTTGGTGTGTTAGAGGTAAATGGATACCGTTGGTGTGTTAGAGGTAAATGGATACCGTTGGTTTGATAGAGGTAAATGGATACCGTTGTTTGATAGAGGTAAATGGATACCGTTGGTTTGTTAGATGTAAATGGATACCGTTGTTGTGTTAGAGGTAAATGGATACCGTTGTTTGTTAGAGGTAAATGGATACCGTTGGTGTGTTAGAGGTAAATGGATACCATTGGTGTGTTAGAGGTAAATAGATACCGTTGGTTTGTTAGAGGTAAATGGATACCGTTGGTGTGTTAGAGGTAAATGGATACCGTTGGTGTGTTAGAGGTAAATGGATACCGTTGGTTTGATAGAGGTAAATGGATACCGTTGGTTTGTTAGAGGTAAATGGATACCGTTGGTGAGTTAGAGGTAAATGGATACCGTTGGTTTGTTAGAGGTAAATGGATACCGTAGGTGTGTTAGAGGTAAATGGAAACCATTGGTGTGTTAGGGGTAAATGGATACCGTTGGTTTGTTAGGGGTAAATGGATACCGTTGGTGTGTTAGAGGTAAATGGATACCGTTGGTTTGTTAGAGGTAAATGGATACCGTTGGTTTGTTAGAGGTAAATAGATACCATTGGTGTGTTAGAGATAAATGGATACCATTGGTTTGTTAGAGGTAAATAGATACCATTGGTTTGTTAGAGGTAAATTAATACCATTGGTTTGTTAGATGTAAATGGATACCATTGGTTTGTTAGAGGTAAATGGATACCGTTGGTTTGTTAGAGGTAAATGGATACCATTGTGTGTTAGAGGTAAATGGATACCATTGGTTTGTTAGAGGTAAATGGATACCATTGGTGTGTTAGAGGTAAATAGATACCGTTGGCTTGTTATGGGTAAATGGATACCATTGGTTTGTTAGGGGTAAATGGATACCGTTGTTTTGTTAGGGGTAAATGGATACCGTTTGTGTGTTAGAGGTAAATGGATACCGTTGGTTTGTTAGAGGTAAATGGATACCATTGGTTTGTTAGAGGTAAATGGATACCATTGTTTGATAGAGGTAAATGGATACCATTGGTGTGTTAGAGGTAAATGGATACCGTTGGTGTGTTAGAGGTAAATGGATACCATTGGTTTGTTAGAGGTAAATGGATACCATTGGTTTGTTAGAGGTAAATGGATACCGTTGGTTTGTTATAGGTAAATGGATACCATTGGTTTGTTAGAGGTAAATGGATACCGTTGGTGTGTTAGAGGTAAATGGATACCGTTGGTGTGT
>JABXNX010000842.1:0-14390 GCA_014843695.1 Archivesica marissinica
TGTGGTAGTGGTGGTGGTGGTGGCTTGTGATGGTGGTGGTGGCTTGTGGTGTGGTGGTGGTGGCTTGTGGTGGTGGCTTGTGGTGGTGGTGGCGGCAGTGGTGGTGGTGGCTTGTGGTGGCGGCAGTGGTGGTGGTGGCTTGTGATGGTGGTGGTGGTGGTGGCTTGTGGTGGCAGCGGTGGCTGTGATGATGATAAACAATGTTGTACAGTAATATGATATAATATACTATCATCATGTACCTGATGAAATATGCAACATATATTACCCACCTTTATTACGTGACCATTCCATTATGAGACGATGTTTTGGCAGTCCCTTGTATGGTCTCTTAATACAATGTCGATGTATGTCTAATAACTCAACTCCTGTCTGTCCGATTAGCGCAGTAGTTAGCTCGCTGACTTCTCACCAATGCAACCCGGATTCGATCCTCGGACAGGGAAGTATGCGAGATGGTACGGTGGTCGCCAGATTGGACAGGTGGGTTTTCTCCGGGTACTCTGGTTTCCTCCCACACGAATGACCACATTTACGCTTACGAGAGTGATTAATATAAGTTGTTAAAACTTGCTTCACAATCGTTGTAAAATAAATCAAGTTTAAACCTAGTAGCGTGTACCCAGCTAGATCCAGGAGACAAACTAGTGTTTTATAGCATATCTATAATTTCTAAAATTACTTAACCCTTTTTTCCCAACCCTTGGGTGTAGCGTATTCACAACTTGTCCAATTAAATATTGGGGCCTCTCTAGTATCTCTGGAAGCCCCAATAATTATGACAAAACATGTATGTAAAGTATAATTTTCGTGTATTTTAAACCAAAACTAACACTATATAGAGAAACGATTCTATTTTTATAAACTGTAATGTGGCATCAAAACGAAGATTAGTATTTGGTAAATTTGTTGGCAAACAGTAAATGTAAATTTGTTGGCAAACAGTAAATGTAAATTTGTTGGCAAGCAGTAAATGTAAATTTGTTGGCAAACAGTAAATTTGTTGGCAAACGGTAAATTTGTTGGCAAACAGTAAATTTGTTGGCAAACAGTAAATTTGTTGGACAAACAGTAAATTTGTTGCAAACAGTAAATTTGTTGGCAAACAGTAAATTTGTTGGACAAACAGTAAATTTGTTGCAAACAGTAAATTTGTTGGCAAACGGTAAATTTGTTGTCAAACAGTAAATTTGTTGGCAAACGGTAAATTTGTTGGCAAACAGTAAATTTGTTGGCAAATGGTAAATTTGTTGGCAAACAGTAAATTTGTTGGCAAACAGTAAATTTGTTGGCAAACAGTAAATTTGTTGGACAAACAGTAAATTTGTTGGCAAACAGAAAATGTGTTGGCAAACAGTAAATTTTTCGGCGGCAAATAGTAAATTTGTTGGCACACAGTAAATTTGTTGTTGTAATTTTTTTAACTTACTTGCCATACTGCTGATAAGCAATCTTTACAATGTATTACAAACACCAGCAGTGTTCAATCCAGGTTTTCCAAACAGGGGGCAATTTAGGCCCATCGCCTCTGATAAAAGGGCGTCATTTTACAAAAACGGGGGACAAACATAAAAATATCAATAAAATTACCTGTTGTGTAATCTGTTCTTTAGATTGTGTATTTATTAACGTTCGATAATAATAATGAAATGTGAAATGAAGCAATCGGACATCCATTTTCGTTCCCTTGATAACGGTTTTACTATATGGCATATTATCAACCACGGGAGGGGTAGCATTTTCAAATGGGATAGGATTTGCTCTCGTGGAGTTTACCTTTTTCGCCGACAGAGACAAAAAATATTCAGAAATACGCTTCATTTGAATTAAATCTTGAAACGAAAATTACTCATGCCGCTAGAGCCAAATTCGCAGTCTGGTAATACAACAGCTATTATATACATGTCATAGCGAGTTTATTGATTGGAACACAGTATGCAAAGTATGTTCACGCTAGGTGTAGTTTCGTCTTATTAGCATAAATGACGAAAACTACGGAAAGTGATCCAATACGCAGTGGTAATAGGACGCGCCCGACGGGCCCACAGAACACATAAAAGTGCGCCGCTGAGATGAAAAACGCGCAGCCTAGATTGAACACTGTCTGCGGCTATATGTGGGAACCGATAATGGTGTTGTATGGCATTTATACGGAGTAAAGTAAGGGTTAAAGGAAATGAGATTGCAGCTGGACAATGTCCAAGAATTTAATAAAACTCATTCATCAATTTACTTCACATATTAGGTGTTACGGTTAAATCTCAGACAAATTCAAATTCTCAAGCCTTCTGATTGGTTGCAGCCAAGTGCAAATCTGAGCTTCAACCAATCATCATCGAGTTTGAGAAGCAGTGTTGTGGGCGGGATTTACTCCCCATCAAGGATTTGATTGACAGTAAAGGTGGATAGAAAAGTTTAACATATTCTATTTACTCTACCTGAATTTTGGTCAACAAAAAATCACCTTGCAGTAGTGAACACTGCACTTTCAACACAAGTCAACTCATCGTGTCACTTGAAGCAAGCCAATCATTACTGAGGTAGATTTTACTACGTATATAGCTGACTTTAACCCGTTACCTGCTCAGTAAATAAAATCACATTTGCTTAACGCCACGTCTGAACAGGATCTATGTTCTTTGCTATTCAGCCAAGTAATTTAACTCCACTATCCGAATAACAAACAGCATAGAGCCTGATCAGATGGTTCTGAGCCATCTGATCTGGCTCTATGCTGTTTGCAAAAGTAATTTTATCTGCCACTAGCGTGCAAAGGGTTAACATTGATTTAACTAAATGTACAATACACAAAGATTACATGGTTTAAATATTATGTCTAATGCAGGCTGATTTATTTGACAAGATATAACAGAAATTTTACATCATAATTTATTTTTTACACACGGTGTTAATTGCTGAAAATATAAGTTTACGATTTACTCATATTTTTGTGGGTATCTCGCGATCGAGTACATTGGCACATGAGCAAAGTTTGTAACGTCCTGGCCAGTGCTGAGTACACGTTATATATACGCACGGAACAGATTTCAGTTATTCATGCTCACCAGCCTAGTAAATGAGGATATTCCTTCATTAGGGGGTTTGCCTGGAACAGAAAATAGACAAAGGTGCGGCACCTACCGTCTGTGTAAGCAGTGTCTGCCATTACAAGTTGGAATATTTTTGGGTAGAGATGTACTTTCTCCTCCCCGAGGAGTTCTTGAGCAATCCTCGCACCTTCCTCCATGTTTTCATCCTCGTCCTCTTGTAAAGCCTGCAGTATGTAGAATTATTGAACTAAAGAGAAAGCACCACCTGTCCACAGACTGTCTCATCTTCCCCCTACTGTCAGTACATACACCGCTGTCAGTACATTCCCTGTCAGTACATACCCTGTCAGTAAATCACACTGTTGTCAGTACATTCCCTGTCAGTAAATCACACTGCTGTCAGTACATTCCCTGTCAGTAAATCCCCTTCTGTCAGTACATCCCTGCTGTCAGTACATACCATGCTATCAGTACATACCCTGCTGTCAGTACATACCCTGTCAGTAAATCCCACTGCTGTCAGTAAATCCCACTGCTGTCAGTAAATCCCACTGCTGTCAGTACATCCCCTGCTGTCAGTACATACCCTGTCAATAAATCCCACTGCTGTCAGTAAATCCCACTGCTGTCAGTAAATCCCACTGCTGTCAGTAAATCCCACTGTCAGTACATCCCCTGCTGTCAGTACATACCCTGTCAATAAATCCCACTGCTGTCAGTAAATCCCACTGCTGTCAGTAAATCCCACTGCTGTCAGTACATCCCCTGCTGTCAGTACATACCCTGCTCTCAGTACATTCCCTGTCAGTACATCCCCTGTTAGTAAATCCCACTGCTGTCAGTACATACCCTGCTGTTAGTACATTCCATGTCGGTACATCCCCTGTTAGTAAATCCCACTGCTGTCAGTACATTCCATGTCGGTACATCCCCTGTTAGTAAATCCCACTGCTGTCAGTACATTCCATGTCGGTACATCCCCTGTTAGTAAATCCCACTGCTGTCAGTACATACCCTGCTGTTAGTACATTCCATGTCGGTACATCCCCTGTTAGTAAATCCCACTGCTGTCAGTACATTCCATGTCGGTACATCCCCTGTTAGTAAATCCCACTGCTGTCAGTACATTCCATGTCGGTACATCCCCTGTTAGTAAATCCCACTGCTGTCAGTACATACCCTGCTGTTAGTACATTCCATGTCGGTACATCCCCTGTTAGTAAATCCCACTGCTGTCAGTACATTCCATGTCGGTACATCCCCTGTTAGTAAATCCCACTGCTGTCAGTACATTCCATGTCGGTACATCCCCTGTCGGTACATCCCCTGTTAGTAAATCCCACTGCTGTCAGTACATACCCTGCTGTCAGTACATTCCCTGTCAGTACATCCCCTGTTAGTAAATCCCACTGTGTCAGTACATCCCCTGTTAGTAAATCCCACTGCTGTCAGTACATACCATGCTGTCAGTACATTCCATGTCGGTACATCCCCTGTTAGTAAATCCCACTGCTGTCAGTACATCCCCTGTTAGTAAATCCCACTGCTGTCAGTACATACTCTGCTGTTAGTACATTCCATGTCGGTACATACCCTGCTGTCAGTACATTCCATGTCGGTACATCCCCTGTTAGTAAATCCCACTGCTGTCAGTACATCCCCTGTTAGTAAATCCCACTGCTGTCAGTACATACCTGCTGTTAGTACATCCATGCCGGTACATACCCTGCTGTCAGTACATTCCAGGTCAGTACATCCCCTGTTAGTAAATCCCACTGCTGTCAGTACATACCCTGCTGTTAGTACATTCCATGTCGGTACATACCTGCTGTCAGTACATTCCATGTCGGTACATACCCTGCTGTCAGTACATTCCATGTCAGTACATCCCCTGTTAGTAAATCCCACTGCTGTCAGTACATACCCTGCTGTTAGTACATTCCATGTTGGTACATACCCTGCTGTCAGTACATTCCATGTCGGTACATACCCTGCTGTCAGTACATTCCATGTCGGTACATACCCTACTGTCAGTACATTCCATGTCGGTACATACCCTGCTGTCAGTACATTCCATGTCGGTACATACCCTGCTGTCAGTACATTCCATGTCGGTACATACCCTGCTGTCAGTACATTCCATGTCGGTACATATCCCCTGTTAGTAAATCCCACTGCTGTCAGTACATCCCCTGTTAGTAAATCCCACTGCTGTCAGTACATACTCTGCTGTTAGTACATTCCATGTCGGTACATACCCTGCTGTCAGTACATTCCATGTCGGTACATCCCCTGTTAGTAAATCCCACTGCTGTCAGTACATCCCCTGTTAGTAAATCCCACTGCTGTCAGTACATACCCTGCTGTTAGTACATTCCATGCCGGTACATACCCTGCTGTCAGTACATTCCATGTCAGTACATCCCCTGTTAGTAAATCCCACTGCTGTCAGTACATACCCTGCTGTTAGTACATTCCATGTCGGTACATACCCTGCTGTCAGTACATTCCATGTCGGTACATACCCTGCTGTCAGTACATTCATGTCAGTACATCCCCTGTTAGTAAATCCCACTGCTGTCAGTACATACCCTGCTGTTAGTACATTCCATGTCGGTACATACCCTGCTGTCAGTACATTCCATGTCGGTACATACCCTGCTGTCAGTACATTCCATGTCGGTACATACCCTGCTGTCAGTACATTCCATGTTGGTACATACCCTGCTGTCAGTACATTCCATGTCGGTACATACCCTGCTGTCAGTACATTCCATGTCGGTACATACCCTGCTGTCAGTACATTCCATGTCGGTACATCCCCTGTTAGTAAATCACCCGGTGTCAGTACATCCTCCTGCTGTCAGTACATCCTCCTGCTGTCAGTACATTGCCTATTGTCAGTACATCCCCCTACTGTCAGTACATCACCCTACTGTCAGTACATCACCTGCTGTCAGTACATCACCTGTACAGTTTTATAGATTTGTATAAGTTTCTCATACATTAGATAGAGAATGTATGCACGCTCACCTGTACAGTTTTATAGATTTGTATAAGTTTCTCATACATTAGATAGAGAATGTATGTGCGCTCACCTGTACAGTTTTATAGATTTGTATAAGTTTGTCATACATTAGATAGAGAATGTAGGGTTTGTTTTTGTTTGTTGTTTCTCATACATTAGATAGAGAATGTATGTGCACTCACCTGTACAGTTTTATAGATTTGTATAAGTTTCTCAACATTGATAGAGAATGTATACGCGCTCACCTGTACAGTTTTATAGATTTGTATAAGTTTCTCATACATTAGATAGAGAATGTGCGCTCACCTGTACAGTTTTATAGATTTGTATAAGTTTCTCATACATTAGATAGAGAATGTATGTGCACTCACCTGTACAGTTTTATAGATTTGTATAAGTTTCTCATACATTAGATAGAGAATGTATACGCGCTCACCTGTACAGTTTTATAGATTTGTATAAGTTTCTCATACATTAAATAGAGAATGTATGTGCGCTCACCTGTACAGTTTTATAGATTTGTATAAGTTTCTCATACATTAGATAGAGAATGTATGCGCGCTCATCTGTACAGTTTTATAGATTTGTATAAGTTTCTCATACATTAGATAGAGAATGTATGCGCGCTCACCTGTACAGTTTTATAAATTTGTATAAGTTTCTCAGCACCGAGCTCCTCCTCCAGCTGGGCACGAGATTCCTCGAGGCGACCGAACAAATCATAGTCTCCAATATCCTCTCCATCGTCAAACTCACTGTCACTGTCATCTGTAAGGTATATAATTATATCATCTATAAAATGAATACACCTCCAATATCCGCTCCATCGTTAAACTCACTGTCAACTGTTATAGTATATATATATATATATACAGGATCTTACACGAGTCCATATGCATAATATATAGGATCTTACACGAGTCCATATGCATAATGACGTCATGGCAATTTAGTGATGTTATGACATTTTTGTGACGTAATGGCAATTTAGTGACATCATGACAATTTAGTGACGTCATGACAATTTAGTGATGTCATGACAATTTAGTGATATCATGACAATTTAGTGACGTCGTGACAATTTAGTGACATCATGGCAATTTAGTGACATCATGGCAATTTAGTGACATCATGGCAATTTAGTGACGTCATGATAATTTAGTGACGTGATGACAATTTAGTGACATCATGGCAATTTAGTGACGTCATGACAATTTAGTGACATCATGACAATTTAGTGACGTCATGACAATTTAGTGACGTCATGACAATTTAGTGATGTCATGACATTTTTGTGACATCATGACAATTTAGTGACATCATGACAATTTAGTGATGTCATGACAATTTAGTGACATCATGACAATTTAGTGACATCATGACAATTTTCAGTGACATCATAGCAATTTGCACTGCAGTTGGCACCAAGATGAAAGTAGCAACGTTATTTATTAAAACGGGCAAAATTCCAAAACAAGTTTCATAAAATATTGAAATCATCATGCGTGTAAGATCATTTTTTTATCACACAACCATAGCACGCTCATTTTAATAAATTATGTTGCTACTTTAATCTTAAAAAGCGCTATAATTTCGTCTCGAGATTTTTTTGAAATCGTTGTTACCATTAACATTATGTACTGATTGAATACTTTAAAATTCAATTTACAAATTAAAAAGGATCAGGATCCTTCCAGATGTTATAATATTACACGTGTGTACATATAAGAAAATATGTGATGGGTGTATGAAGCTGAATACAAGCAAAGTATAAAATCTATAAATACACAATATTGCATTAGACAATTGACTAGCTGTCCTAATAGCGCTGTGGGTATCATTTCACCAATGAAACCCAGGTTCGATCTTTGGACACGAAAATATGTAAGATGGTAGGATTGTGGGCCGGCCAAGGCATATCTCCGAGTACTCTGGTTTCCTGTGTGTGTTTTACGTTTATTTATCGTCGCTACCGGTTGCTCATATGAGCGACGCCTCTTGAAGAGATTAGTCATTTTAGATTTTTGGAGGCTAGTGCAATGATACAGACAGAGACCCATTCCAGAGTCTCCACTGGTTCTTAGACATGCACAGTGTAAAGCACCAACACGAGACATCGGTTTAACGTCCCATCTGAAAGACTGTTAATTTTATTAGGGTCAGACGGGGGATTGAACCTGCGATCCCTGGATTACCAGTCCAGCGTGTTACCACTGGACTACAGATCCGTCTGTGATCTGGTTTCCTCCCTCAAGAATGACCACATATACACTTTCATCCACGCCAACGAGAGTGATTAACATAAGTTGCTAAAGCTTGCTTAGCAATCGTTGCAAAATAACAAGCGTGGTTACTAAACAGTCTTAAACACAGTACGGTACCTGTAGCTAGAAGTTGGGACAAGATATCGTCTTGGTTTTCATCAGGGGTTTGAGGATTCTCGTTGTCAACAGAGTATGAACGTCGCACATCAGAATCCTCATCATCTATAAAGTAGAATAAGATATGTGGTCAGTAGAATAAGATATGTGGTCAGTAGAACAAGGTAGAATAAGATATGTAGAATAAGATATGTGGTCAGTAGAATAAGATATGTGGTCAGTAGAATAAGATATGTGGTCAGTAGAATAAGATAAGTAGAATAAGATATGTGGTCAGTAGAATAAGATATGTGGTCAGTAGAATAAGATATGTGGTCAGTAGAATAAGATAAGTAGAATAAGATATGTGGTCAGTAGAATAAGATGTGTGGTCAGTAGAATAAGATATGTGGTCAGTAGAATAAGATAAGTAGAATAAGATATGTGGTCAGTAGAATAAGATGTGTGGTTAGTAGAATAAGATATGTGGTCAGTAGAATAAGATTGTGGTCAGTAGAATAAGATATGTGTGTTGTGGTGTGTGTGTGGTGTGTGTTGGTGTAGAATAAGATGTGTGGTCAGTAGAATAAGATGTGGTCAGTAGAATAAGATATGTGGTCAGTAGAATAAGATATGTGGTCAGTAGAATAAGATATGTGGTCAGTAGAATAAGATATGTGGTCAGTAGAATAAGATATGAAGAATAAGATATGTGGTCAGTAGAATAAGATGTGGTCAGTAGAATAAGATATGTAGAATAAGATATGTGGTCAGTAGAATAAGATATGTGGTCAGTAGAATAAGATAAGTGGTCAGTAGAATAAGATATGTGGTCAGTAGAATAAGATGTGGTCAGTAGAATAGGATATGTAGAATAAGATATGTGGTCAGTAGAATAAGATATGTAGAATAAGATATGTGGTCAGTAGAATAAGATATGTAGAATAAGATATGTGGTCAGTAGAATAAGATAAGTGGTCAGTAGAATAAGATGTGGTCAGTAGAATAAGATAAGTGGTCAGTAGAATAAGATATGTGGTCAGTAGAATAAGATATGTGGTCAGTAGAATAAGATATGTGGTCAGTAGAATAAGATAAGTAGAATAAGATATGTGGTCAGTAGAATAAGATGTGTGGTCAGTAGAATAAGATATGTAGAATAAGATATGTGGTCAGTAGAATAAGATATGTGGTCAGTAGAATAAGATGTGGTCAGTAGAATAAGATATGTAGAATAAGATGTGTTTAGTAGAATAAGATATGTGGTCAGTAGAATAAGATGTGGTCAGTAGAATAAGATATGTAGAATAAGATATGTGGTCAGTAGAATAAGATAAGTGGTCAGTAGAATAAGATATGTAGAATAAGATATGTGGTCAGTAGAATAAGATATGTAGAATAAGACATGTGGTTAGTAGAATAAGATAAGTGGTCAGTAGAATAAGATATGGTCGGTAGAATAAGATATGTGGTCAGTAGAATAAGATAAGTGGTCAGTAGAATAAGACATGTGGTCAGTAGAATAAGATATGTGGTCAGTAGAATAAGATATGTGGTCAGTAGAATAAGATATGTGGTCAGTAGAATAAGATGTGGTCAGTAGAATAAGATAAGTAGAATAAGATATGTGGTCAGTAGAATAAGATATGTTGTCAGTAGAATAAGATATGTGGTCAGTAGAATAAGATATGTGGTCAGTAGAATAAGATATGTGGTCAGTAGAATAAGATGTGTGGTCAGTAGAATAAGATGTGTGGTCAGTAGAATAAGATATGTGGTCAGTAGAATAAGATATGTGGTCAGTAGAATAAGATATGTGGTCAGTAGAATAAGATGTGGTCAGTAGAATAAGATATGTAGAATAAGATATGTGGTCAGTAGAATAAGATGTGTTGTCAGTAGAATAAGATATGTGGTGTAGAATAAGATATGTGGTCAGTAGAATAAGATATGTGGTCAGTAGAATAAGATGTGTGGTCAGTAGAATAAGATGTGTGGTCAGTAGAATAAGATTGTGGTCAGTAGAATAGGATATGTGGTGTAGAATAAGATATGTGGTCAGTAGAATAAGATATGTGGTGTAGAATAAGATATGGATAAGATATGTGGTCAGTAGAATAAGATGTGGTCAGTAGAATAAGATATGTAGAATAAGATATGTGGTCAGTAGAATAAGATAAGTGGTCAGTAGAATAAGATAGTGGTGTAGAATAAGATATGTGGTCAGTAGAATAAGATATGTAGAATAAGATATGTGGTCAGTAGAATAAGATAAGTGGTCAGTAGAATAAGATGTGGTCAGTAGAATAAGATAAGTGGTCAGTAGAATAAGATATGTGGTCAGTAGAATAAGATATGTGGTCAGTAGAATAAGATATGTGGTCAGTAGAATAAGATATGTGGTCAGTAGAAAAAGATAATTAGAATAAGATATGTGGTCAGTAGAATAAGATGTGGTCAGTAGAATAAGATATGTAGAATAAGATATGTGGTCAGTAGAATAAGATATGTGGTCAGTAGAATAAGATATGTGGTCAGTAGAATAAGATATGTGGTCAGTAGAATAAGATATGTATAATAAGATGTGGTTAGTAGAATAAGATATGTGGTCAGTAGAATAAGATGTGGTCAGTAGAATAAGATATGTAGAATAAGATATGTGGTCAGTAGAATAAGATAAGTGGTCAGTAGAATAAGATATGTAGAATAAGATATGTGGTCAGTAGAATAAGATATGTAGAATAAGACATGTGGTTAGTAGAATAAGATAAGTGGTCAGTAGAATAAGATATGGTCGGTAGAATAAGATATGTGGTCAGTAGAATAAGATAAGTGGTCAGTAGAATAAGATATGTGGTCAGTAGAATAAGATGTGGTCGGTAGAATAAGATATGTGGTCAGTAGAATAAGATATGGTCAGTAGAATAAGTTATGTGGTCAGTAGAATAAGATAGGTGGTCAGTAGAATAAGATATGTGGTCAGTAGAATAAGATATGTGGTCAGTAGAATAAGATATGTGGTCAGAAAAAGATCCTGCAGAAAACTTTCTGAAAACACAAGGGATCTGTTGATGTTGCCGAGTGTCTATAGGACAGTTATACATTACAGAGGACACTGTGTATGTTGGGAATTACAGACAAACAGCAAAACCATGCATCTATGAGCCATGCTGGGGCAGTAGTGTCAATTCTGTTCTGACAAAATGGCACTGACATGGTAGGAAAGCAAGCATGTTTCGCAATCACCGTTCTTCCAAATTATATATTACAATAAAACTAGTTTCTTTACCTTGTCCTTCAACATCAATATCTTCTTCACTATTAACATCCTCCTCTTCCTTGTCCTCAGCTATGTAATTGCCGTCTACTTCCACTTGTTCTCCATCATCTTCTACTTCTCCCTCCTCTTTCCCATCTATATTATCATCCTCCTCTGTGTCATCTATATCTCCGTCATTTGTGTCTCCACGACTCTCTCTGTCACTTGATAAACTGAACTTCACTGGCGATTTCTTCACTTCATCGTCAGCTGATAACATAAATGTAGCATATTAATTAAGCTTGATCTTCCAAAGGATGACAGTTCCAGATCAGATACAGTATAATTCTGTAACAGACACAGAAAGTCTGACAGGGATCATTCTAGAGGGCGATGTGGGCGAAATTGTCGCCCTAGGGACCCTGACTTCGCCCTCCCTAAAAAATAAATATATTTTTTGGTTTTTAAGATTTTCAAACAAAATTGTGTCTAGTAAAATACACTGGCCCATTATAAAGCACTCCTTCTATTCAAATGTTGTATTTAATGGTTGTACTGTGCATTTTAACCCTATTTTGCAGAAGTATATTAAAGAACACAAATCATTTAAGGAAGCGATCACGCGCTTTCTCACTTCTCCCAAAAATTCTGACCTAGAATGAACCCTGTGTCAGACCTGGCACAGAACAGACACAGAAAGTCAGACCTGGCACAGAACAGACACAGAAAGTCAGACCTGGCACAGAACAGACACAGAACAGACCTGGCACAGAACAGACACAGAAAGTCAGACTTGGCACAGAACAGACACAGAAAGTCAGACCTGGCACAGAACAGACACAGAAAGTCAGACCTGGCACAGAACAGACACAGAAAGTCAGACCTGGCACAGAACAGACACAGAAAGTCAGACCTGGCACAGAACAGACACAGAAAGTCAGACCTGGCACAGAACATACACAGAAAGTCAGACATGGCACAGAACAGACACAGAAAGTCAGACCTGGCACAGAACAGACACAGAAAGTCAGACCTGGCACAGAACAGACACAGAATGTCAGACCTGGCACAGAACAGACAGAGAAAGTCAGACCTGGCACAGAACAGACACAGAAAGTCAGACCTGGTACAGAACAGACACAGATTGTCAGACCTGGCACAGAACAGACACAGAAAGTCAGACCTGGCACAGAACAGACACACAGAAAGTCAGACCTGGCACAGAACAGACACAGAAAGTCAGACCTGGTACATAACAGACACAAATTGTCAGACCTGGCACAGAACAGACACATATCAGACATACAGGCAGTATGATTCCAGATCAGACCAGACACAAGTTAGGTCCAGATCTATTCTGTATCTGACTGGAATTGAATGTATGTGTCTACAGTCGAACCTGCTTCAGCGGTCACCTCTATTAAACAGCCAATCTGTATTAAGCAGCCATTTCCCAGATTCCCAATATGTTGTTTTATTATACATATGACCTCTATTAAGCAGCCACCTGTGCTAAGCAGCCACTTTCTGTGATTCCCTTGGCTGACTGCTTACGACAGGTTTGAATGTATACCTGTGTTGGACTGTCGTCAAATCTGAAAGGGGAGTCATTAATTAGTAAGCTCTACATGGTCTCTCTGACACTCATCCAGTTTGATCAGTGGGGAGGAGTGGGGAGAAAGCTGGGTTAACCTACAGTTATCTAGCAGCACAAACTGCACGGGTTCACAGGCACTTGTCAAGTCTAACAGGGTGGAGGCTCTGCGAAGTGTAGAGAAAGGGTGGAGGTGTAGGTACAGGGTGGAGGGTTTACAGGCTGTAGGGACAGTGTGGATGGTTAGTGGGGTGTAGGGACATGGTGTAGGGGTGTAGGGACATGGTGGAGGGGTGTGGGGACATGGTGGAGGGTTAGTGGGGTGTAGGGACAGGTTGGGGTGCATGAACATGGTGGAGGGTTAGTGGGGTGTAGGGACAGGTTGGGGTGCATGGACAGGGTGGAGGGTTAGTGGGTGTAGGGACAGGGTGGAGAGTTAGTGGAGTGTAGGGACAGGTTGGGGTGCATGGACAGGGTGGAGAGTTTGTGGGGTGTAGGGATAGGTTGGGGTGTAGGGACAGGGTGGAGGGTTTGTGGGGTGTAGGGACAGGTTGGGGTGTAGGGACAGGGTGGGTTAGTGGGGTGTAGGGACAGGTTGGGGTGTACAGACAGGGTGGAGGGTTAGTGGGGTGTAGTGACAGGGTGGAGGGTTAGTTGGGTGTAAGGACAGGTTGGGGGATAGGGTGGAGGGTTAGTGGATGTAGGGACAGGGGTAACTTACAGTCATCTATCAGCAGGCTCTGCATTGTCTCTCGGACACTCATCAAGTCTACCAGATCTTCGTCCCTGTAAAATATACACACATTCTTACAGAGAAACCCGCAGTTCTAAAATCAACAATTTCAATCTTGAAGGAATAGAGGAATTCAGAATGAGAGATGCAAACCACTGCTCTGGGCTGAGTACATGGACCACATGCCTTGACCTCTGGGCTGAGTACATGGACCACATGCCTTGACCTCTGGGCTGAGTACAAGGACCACATGCCTTGACCTCTGGGCTGAGTACATGGACCGCATGCCTTGACCTCTGAGCTGAGTACATGGACCACATGCCTTGACCTCTGGGCTGAGTACATGGACCACATGCCTTGACCTCT
>JABXNX010000843.1:0-14390 GCA_014843695.1 Archivesica marissinica
CCATTTCAAACAGTATCCTCCTTGTCTGATAGTAGATGTGGAATTTGAAAAATGATCCTAACATACCTGATTCTTTTAAATGATTTTCATAGTCAACACCACATCCTGTCGTCGCACACCATATTGCGAAGTTAAGTTGGTTTTGCCAGAAGTCCATGAAATCTGTATTCCATCTTGATACAACACTAGGCTGATTGACATAAGGTAGTACATATTTTTCAAATAAATCAGTGAAAGAAACCTTAAAATGTTTACCATCAGACGTGACAGCTATTTCCTGGTTTATAATGTCTATATGTTTGTTGTTATAGACACTTGAATGAGGATAGCCGGCAGTCGGATTATATTTAAATTCTTTTTTTACCAGTTTTTAAAATGCAACATATAATTTCAAACACTAATAAAATATTACCACTTCAGCAGTACATAGATAATAGTAAATCTGACATTAAAGTTGGTCTACGCTCTATTACATATATTGTCGGGTGGTATAATATTAATCATGAGTATGTAAGATGGAAGATCGGTGGCAAGTCTCCTGTTGAATTCATACTTCAGCCGGGTTTGTATGGATTTGATGAATTAAAATCTATTCTAATTCATACAGGTGTGAAAATGTATTGTAATATGTCAAACGGTGTTATAACAATGACCATTCCTCCTGATTACAAGGTACTTCTATCTAATGGATTGAAAACAATGCTTGGTTTCACAGCTAAGGGCTACTATAGCCCCGGGACGCATATTGCTACCAAACCGATAGACTTTGCTCCGATACGCGCCTTGCATGTTCATTTGAATCAGGTAAACACAGAAAATAACTTTTATGACGGAGTCCCAAGTGATCTGATTGCGGTTGTTCCGGTAGAGGATAAGTTATTTGGGCATATTGTTAACATATGTTATCAGAATCCACAGTTCAGACGTCTTGCTGATGGTACTATTTCTGAATTGGAAGTTAGAGTTACAGATCAGAATAACAATACCCTTGACAACCACGGGTTGCCGATTTCTGTTGTGCTGGAATTTATTTAATTTGCCGTACATAAAAAAAATGAGTATATTTGGTCCATCTGTACCTACGTCGAACCCTGTTGTAATAACTGTTTGGGCAGAAGAATCTGGGTTTTTAACAAAGGGAAGATTTGAATGGTCTTTTGGGAATGGAGCAACAGATAAGAATTCAGGATATACGATGATGAGATCTGGTAATATTACTATGATCTCACTAACGGCACCACAGGTTAGTTCGGGTAGTGCAGCCGTTAACATTTCCGTTAACGGTGTTGATACATCTTATGGTGTTTCTATACCTAAGGGTGATCAATCTGTTTTTAAACATTTTGATCACCCTTACTATGTTGAAGCTGGATCGGTTATTAACTTCATGTCGACGGCTAGCTCTAAGGAGACCACTGCTAGTGTTGTAGCTTTGTTGATTGAATTGTTTTAATTTTTTAATGTTTTTATTGTAAAACATGAAGCAACCAACAGCACTCTGTATCCGGAATTACCAGATGGGTATAGATTACAGAAAATATCAGAGATAGAGCAGACGCTAATTAAAGAACGGGACATTAGGCAGTCATTGTATAAGAAATATAAACGGAGTTTAAATATTACAGATGGAGTTGATACAACTCTCATTTCTGGGAGTGTGATTATGGGTGGCATTGGCTTGGTGATACCATTAATGTTGCCTCTGGAAATAGCTGCAATGGTTTGTGGTATAGCAGGGGTGTGTGTCAAGTTTATTAGAAGACGACTGCATTCAAAAGCTGAGAAGCATTATGAAATTAAGGTGATTGCAGAGAGCAAGTTAAACAGCGTGAAGGATTTGATTTCAAAGGCATTGAATGATGGGCAAATATCAGAACAAGAATTTACGATGGTTCTGGATCAACTAGAGAGATATAATGATCTCAAAGATAAGGCGCGCTTAAAACAGACAGGAATGAGTGAGGTAGAAAGAAAAAAGTTGATTGAAGAAGGAAGGGTGCAAGCAGTTAGTGCCATTCAAAAAAAGATAAAAGACACATAATTTTCTTTAATAAGTTTGTATATGTTAATGAGTATGCAACTCCACCAGCATATTCTGAATGAATATAGGGTTAAATTACATACTTAAACCGGAATCCACATCATTTATATAACAGAGCCATTTTTACCTATACATACATTTGTACCTACTTATTATCATTATGTTTTAGGATTATGTAGATGCTGTCCAGCTTTAACGTGATCAGTTTAATGTGGGTGAACGATACTTTCTGGTTGTTATCTACTGATCAGATGATGCGTTATCATTAAAAATCACATGATGTGGATGATTCTGCTTTCTAGTACACAGTGCAAACCACCCCTTTTTGTTTAACCATGTCGAAAGAAATTAAAAGTTAACGGGAGATGACTTTTTGGCCAAGGACAGGCCTGTCCCTGGCTGGCTAACTGCCAGATCGGATGCAATTTACAGGATATTCATTCCAATTCGATAGATTTTGGATTACTGGAATATAGTGCCTTACCTCACTAAGGGTGTGAGAAAGCAGGGTTTATGAGCAGAATATTTTGTGGATTACTGGCTCACTATGATTTTTTTTGACGGAGGGGGTTTATTGATAATTGAGGATATTACCTGGTAATTGGGGTGAGAAAGCAGGGTTTATGAGCAGAATATTTTGTGGATTACTTCACTGTTCAAATTTATAGATACATTGGGTGTTGCAACGGTTTTGGTCCAGAACCGGCAATTTCATATATATAGAAAGTGCCAGTTCTGGATCAAATTATGAGTGCAGCGAATGATTTGGTCCAGAACCGGCACTTTCTATATATATATGATGCAGGTTAGAGAGGTTTATTACAGATACATTTAGTGTTAACATGTTTATATAGTATTGAATTGCATGCAAGTACCGAAAATAGAGCCACAACTGCATATTGGAATTATATAGTAATGTTAAGTATGAAAAGTAAAGAATCTATGTATTTAATATGTTATGGAATATGGTTATATATGAAATTGTCTAACAGAGTAGAAAAGTGAGAATGAGACAATAAATGACAATAAATCTATATATATATATATATATATAGCGGTATCTTGAAAATAGTATGAAACCAGCTTAAAGACATTCACAGAATCTAGTAACTATTTCAATGGTATTGTGGAAGTCGTGATAGCGCAGTGGATGCGCGTTCGCTTCAGGTGCGAAAGGTCCGGAGTTCGAGCCCCACTGGAGCCGTTATGATTGTGCCCTTAGGCAAGGCATTTAAATTCCACGTTTCCTCTTCTCTATCCCTCGTGGCGATGGATTACATCAGGAATGAGGTCTCGAGAATGATTTATATAAGTTGAAATAACTTGTTTCGCAATCGAGCTAAAATAAATTTGTATAAACTAATGGTATTGCTATTGTTCCACCTTAAGTAGAGAATTTTTAACCTTTGGATAGTTGGAGCATTTTGAACTGAGTGACACTTTGAATTCCAAATATATGATCCTGAAAATGCAAATATATGCCGAAATAATTCACAGTTTGGTCTTGGTGTGTATAACTGATAATCTGAGGTTGATCTGAGAATTCTAGGATGTATATCATAAGTAAAAGTGAAGGACGGTATTAAGTATTCTGGAGCAGCTCCATGTAATGTTTTATACATTTGTATAGCTTTCTGATATATGACTCGTTCTGAAAAGTCGTCCATTTTAGTTGGGAGAATAATAATTGCGATGGCGTGTCGAAATCCTGTTCTAGAATTATTCTAACTGCTCTGTTTTGTAACCGAACTAGTTTATCTTCTAAAGATGTGTTGCAGTTACCCCAACGTACACAACAAGTCTAAGTTAGGCAATATATAAGCATTGTAGAAGGGTTTGCGATTGGGAATAGAGATATATTTTGATACGATACACCAACTATGAATAAGAATTA
Organism: Archivesica marissinica; assembly: GCA_014843695.1. Taxonomy (NCBI): domain Eukaryota; kingdom Metazoa; phylum Mollusca; class Bivalvia; order Venerida; family Vesicomyidae; genus Archivesica; species Archivesica marissinica. The sequence continues at coordinate 3,936 of JABXNX010000843.1, forward strand.
CACTTTTTGAGCACATTGTCAGTATGTTTATCCCAGGATAGTGTGTTGTCGATCAGGACTCCAAGTAGTCGTTCAGCAGAACTGGGATGTATGGTGGTGTTGTTCAGCAGTACTCGGGTGTATGGTGGTGTTGTTCAGCAGTACTCGGATGTATGGTGGTGTTGTTCAGCAGTACTCGGATGTATGGTGGTGTTGTTCAGCAGTACTCGGATGTATGGTGGTGTTGTTCAGCAGTACTCGGATGCATGGTGGTGTTGTTCAGCAGTACTCGGATGTATGGTGGTGTTGTTCAACAGTACTCGGATGTATGGTGGTGTTGTTCAGCAGTACTCGGATGTATGGTGGTGTTGTTCAGCAGTACTCGGATGTATGATTGTGTTGTTCAGCAGAACTCGGATGAATGGTGGTGTTGTTCAGCAGTACTCGGATGTATGATTGTGTTGTTCAGCAGAACTCGGATGTATGATGGTGTTGTTCAGCAGTACTCGGATGTATGGTGGTGTTGTTCAGCAGTACTCGGATGTATGGTGGTGTTGTTCAGCAGTACTCGGATGTATGGTGGTGTTGTTCAGCAGTACTCGGATGTATGGTGGTGTTGTTCAGCAGTACTCGGATGTATGGTGGTGTTGTTCAGCAGTACTCGGATGCATGATGGTGTTGTTCAGCAGTACTCGGATGTATGGTGGTGTTGTTCAGCAGTACTCGGATGTATGGTGGTGTTGTTCAGCAGTACTCGGATGTATGGTGGTGTTGTTCAGCAGTACTCGGATGTATGATTGTGTTGTTCAGCAGAACTCGGATGTATGATGGTGTTGTTCAGCAGAACTCGGATGTATGATTGTGTTGTTCAGCAGAACTCGGATGTATGATTGTGTTGTTCAGCAGAACTCGGATGTATGATGGTGTTGTTCAGCAGTACTCGGATGTATGATTGTGTTGTTCAGTAGAACTCGGATGTATGATGGTGTTGTTCAGCAGAACTCGGATGTATGATGGTGTTGTTCAGCAGAACTCGGATGTATGATTGTGTTGTTCAGCAGAACTCGGATGTATGATGATGTTGTTCAGCAGTACTCGGATGTATGATTGTGTTGTTCAGCAGAACTCGGATGTATGATGGTGTTGTTCAGCAGAACTCGGATGTATGATGGTGTTGTTCAGCAGAACTCGGATGTATGATGGTGTTGTTCAGCAGAACTCGGATGTATGATGATGTTGTTCCGCAGTACTCGGATGTATGGTGGTGTTGTTCAATATCACTTCAGGAGCACAGTCAGTAACACTATGAGCTTTCAATTTAGAAGATATATATAATTATGATTTGGGTTTTATTGAGAATCATACGATTGTCTAGACACAACTGATGAACAGTTATCAAATCAGTAGATACAGAAGTAGTAAGGGTGTCAAGAGATTGGTCGGTGGCGGATATAGTTGTATCGTCAGCAAATATAGTCGTATCGTCAGCACATATAGTCGTATCGTCAGCAAATATAGTCGTATCGTCAGCAAATATAGTTGTATCGTCAGCAAATATAGTCGTATCGTCAGCAAATATAGTTTTATCGTCAGCAAATATAGTCGTATCGTCAGCAAATATAGTTGTATCGTCAGCAAATATAGTCGTATCGTCAGCACATATAGTCGTATCGTCAGCAAATATAGTCGTTACGTCAACAAATATAGTCGTATCGTCAGCAAATATAGTTGTATCGTCAGCAAATATAGTCGTAACGTCAGCAAATATAGTCGTATCGTCAGCAAATATAGTCGTAACGTCAGCAAATATAGTCGTATCGTCAGCAAATATAGTATCGTCAGCAAATATAGTTGTATCGTCAGCAAATATAGTCATATCGTCAGCACATATAGTCGTATCGTCGTCGTATCGTCAGCAAATATAGTCGTGTCGTCAGCAAATATAGTCGTATCCAGGGGCGTAGCTAGCCCTCTATCCATGTGGATTCATAATTGTACTAGGGGGGTCCGGGGGCATGCCCCCCTAAATATTTTTGAAACAATGGTGCAATCTGATGCATTCTGGGCGTTCTGAGGTGCATTATTTAGTACTGGAAATTTGAAAGTTTTATGATCATAAATCAACAAATAAACCCTTTACTCGGCAGATTTTTTCCCTCTAAAATAGAGCTGATATATCAAACAAATACAAGCCCCGATTGTCTAACAGAAGTCTAATTTTCTGTCCTTTTTGCCAGCGAACTGCATGATTACATGTTCAATGTCAATGTCCATATGTCTGTAGCTATGCGTCATTGCTAGCCCAGACAGGCGTTCAGTGGACATAGTAGACCTCATATAGTTCTTCACTCTTCTCATGATGCTGAACGACCTCTCAGCTGAGGCTGTTGAAACCGGCATGGTGATGAGCACCACCAGACATGTGTAAATGTCCGGGTACAAAGTTTTGTTTGTGTCCTTCAAAGTTGTGCTGAGGTCAGAAGGCTTTGCTTCTCCCAAAGACCACCTAACTTTCCAGCGGGCAACTTCACATCCGAAGCTCGCGCGATCTCCACTGAAGTCCTCATGAAATGCATCGAATATTGCATCTTCCTGGGCAGGTGTCAGTTCATGGACAATACTTGGTATCAGGTACTGTGCTTTGAACCTGTCGTTGGCGATTACAAGACGATCTTCCAGTTCTACAATCATGGTCAACGAACGGATAATATAGTGCCCGTTTCCAATAGTCTGAGACGGAATCGGCGGGCGGGAACGTTGCCACTGTGGCGTTGGTGTCGAGCTGTTCTTGGCTTTGAAGGTTCTACTTACTGTACTTCGGCCATGGCCACTGCTTTACCGTACAACTTTGGTCGAATTGTTTTTTCAGAATCATGTGGATTCAGCCGCGTACTCGCGTATAGGCAGCTACGCGCCTGGTATCGTCAGCAAATATGTCTGCAACTGTATTGGTAAGAATCATTGATTATAAAGAGAATGGGTCCTAAAACAGACCCCTGAGGAACACCAGAAACAACTGGTCCAGCACCAGAACGAGCACCAGAAACAACTGGTCCAGCACCAGAACGAGCACCAGAAACAATCGTCTGTTGGAACCTGTCAGCTAAGTAAGAAGAGAACCAATTTTGTGATGATTCAGCAAATTCATAATAACCTAATTTACGTATTACGGTAAAATGATCAACCAGATCGAAGGCTTTGGAAAGATGCAGGAAGATTGAGCCTACAACTTCATTATATCAATTACTGATATCCAGTCATCCAATAAGCGTGTAAGGACAGTTTGACACGAATGATTTACACGGAATCCAGATTATATAATACTTTATGTTCCTCGAGAAATTGTTTCAAGTGAAAGCTGGCATGGCGCTCAAGAATTAATGACTTTACGGGTAATATTGATGTAGGCCTGTAATTATTTTTATCTGATTTATCTCCTTTTTTATGAATGGGTATAACTTTGGCTAATTTGTATGCTTTGGGGGAATTTATTGGAGTTTATGCTAGAGTTGTGTTAGAACTGGAGCAATGATTTTGGCAGAAAGTTTTAAGAATCTGGCATGTAAATTATCAGAGCCCGTTGATTTGGGTACATAAAGTGAAACTGCACGGACACTAAGGGAATAAAAAAACTAGATATATTTGACAACTTAGTGGTGTTAGCATTTTCAAGGTAATGTGATGGTGGGTTAACAGACAGAAACTTCCTATGTATATTAGAGAAATGTTCATTAAAATATTGGCCATATAGTTAGCATTTAATATTGTACAGCCATTTTATCACGTAGGTATTGTGTTTCAGATTGATTGTTTAGTCCTTATAATTCATTTAAACTGTTCCATAATTGTTTAGGATTGCGTTTATTCGAGTTAATAGGTGTGGTATAGTTCTTTGAGGTAAATATGTGTGATTTTACTGTTTTTGGTCTCCATGTCTTAAACTTATCTGTGACTTGTTTCTTGTGATAATGATTTCTCTTTTTCATAGCTTCTAAAATATCTGAACCAGTGTGGTTGCGCCGTCCATTTTACTCTTCTATTTCTAACAGGAGCGTGCTTGTAGAGAACAGTAGAGAACATATCAATAAATACACCAGATGAGTCGTCCGGATCATCAAACTTATTTACAAGTGACCAACGCTGACAGGAAAAAGTGACCAACGCTGACAGGAAAAAGTGACCAACGCTGACACGAAAGTTCAAGCAAGAATTCAGATTCATTGAAATTTTTCAATGATCTATACCGAATAAATTTATGAATACGAGTGTTTTTTCTTGACAATTAGTTTTCCTGGTGATGCAAACTTGGTAGTGATCACTAATGGAATAACTTTGTACTGTAACCTCTGATATGGTTGTGTGTGTATTTGTAAACGCATGATTAATTAGTGTTGAAGTAGTTTGTGTTACTCGTGGAAGTTGACCAACCAGCTGAGTGAAAACTACTGAATGAAGAAGGCTAATCCATGTGTTTGAATTATGGTCTTGCTTGAACAAATCGAAGTTGAAGTCACCTAGTATGATGACTACTCACCTTAGATTCCAAATATGACGTATCGAGACTGTTAGAGCAATGTGGATGGTGGTGGCCTGTAGGGATAACTTGCGGGGTCACTCACTAACTCCAAGCGTAGTATTTGTGGATTGGATTTGGATCTTCTAGTACACCACACTTCTTCTACCCCACTCGCTGTTTGTCGCTCAAATAATGGTAAGTACTACATGTAGCGATGTATCTCGTGTAGCAGCTTCGGCGGTGTTGCATAGGGTAAATGTATCTCGTGTAGCAGGTTCGGTGGTGTTGCATAGGGTTAATGTATCTCGTGTAGCAGGTTCGGTGGTGGTGTATAGGGTTAATGTCTCTCGTGTAGCAGGTTCGGTGGTGTTGTATAGGGTTAATGTCTCTCGTGTAGCAGATTCGGCGGCGTTGTATAGGGTTAATGTCTCTCGTGTAGCAGGTTCGGTGGTGTTGTATAGGGTTAATGTCTCTCGTGTAGCAGGTTCGGCGGTGTTGTATAGGGTTAGTGTATCTCGTGTAGCAGGTTCGGTGGTGTTGTATAGGGTTAATGTCTCTCGTGTAGCAGGTTCGGTGGTGTTGTATAGGGTTAATGCCTCTCGTGTAGCAGGTTCGGTGGTGTTTTATAGGGTTAATGTATCTCGTGTAGGAGGTTCGGTGGTGTTGTATAGGGTTAATGTATCTCGTGTAGCAGGTTCGGTGGTGTTGTATAGGGTTAATGTATCTCGTGTAGCAGGTTCGGTGGTGTTGTACACGTTCGTCTAATTTATCATTACATACGTTTACTTATGCATATATGTAGTAACGTACCTTGCTTGTTTACATTTACCAGTTTTCGGCTACAGACATGTAAGTACACACATATATATATATATAGATATATATATATATATACACACCTGTAATCATTACATAATTTTACTTATGTAGGCCTATATATTTAGTAATGTACCTTGTTTGTTTACATTTAGCAGTTTTCGGCTACAGGCATGTAAGTACACACACTACACACCTGTAATCATTACATAATTTTACTTATACATGTACACATTTAGTAACGTAACTTGTTTGTTTACATTTACCAGTTTTCGGCTACAGACATGTAAGCACATATACATACCTGTAATGAATATAGCCCTGTCACCCGGCTTCATAAGCTTCCTTCGGAAGAACCAATTTATTCCAAATGCTAACACTATTATTACAAAGACCGGTATACTGGCTATAACAGGACACATTGTTACACCGGCGTATAGGAAATATTCCACTCCTACAGCAAAACATTAATTCTCTTGTAAAAATCGATCGATACAACAATATACACAAAACGCCAGTTACCCGTTACCATACAAATACCACTGTGTCCAATCGTTAGCTTGTGATAGCGGTGCAGTAAGGTACGGGAGTCTAGTAACAACGCGCGGGATCAGTGTTTGTGTACACTTGGCAAGCCCTACTTCTCTTCACTTGTCAAGGTAGACATGATAAATGATGACGATAAATGCTCAACTAACTAGAACGCCAGTGATGTTGGAGGTTTAATCTGATAGCATTAAGTGTATTGCGTTGTTTTCGTCAGTTCTAAAATACATCGGTAATTCATATGCAAATTTATCTTAGTGTTAGTAAACCACCATTTACAAAGTTATGGTTGATTTTGTTAGAAAATAATCATAAAGGGAGGTAATAATCAAATGGTAATTTCACAAAGCAGGTTCGTTTGTGGCCATATTTTCCAAATGTTACTTTTTACCGTATTAATTTATTACTGGAAAATGGAAATAGAATAATCACAATATCTAATCATCCGCTCTTTACAATATCTCGATGTACAGCACATTCTAAGTAAACACAATATCTCAGTGTGCAGCACATTCTAAGTAAACACAATATCTCAGTGTGCAGCACATTCTAAGTAAACACAATATCTCGATGTACAGCCACATTCTAAGTAAACACAATATCTCAGTGTACAGCACATTCTAAGTAAACACAATATCTCAGTGTGCAGCACATTCTAAGTAAACACAATATCTCAGTGTGCAGCACATTCTAAGTAAACACAATATCTCAGTGTGCAGCACATTCTAAGTAAACACAATATCTCAGTGTACAGCACATTCTAAGTAAACACAATATCTCAGTGTGCAGCACATTCTAAGTAAACACAATATCTCAGTGTACAGCACATTCTAAGTAAACACAATATCTCAGTGTGCAGCACATTCTAAGTAAACACAATATCTCAGTGTGCAGCACATTCTAAGTAAACACAATATCTCAGTGTACAGCACATTCTAAGTAAACACAATATCTCAGTGTGCAGCACATTCTAAGTAAACGCATGCTGAAACATATCGTCACTCGCTGTTTTCGTACCTTGCCTGCTTGTTTATTCATGTGATTTTGCTTACTTCCGGAACGCGAATGACGTCACCGCTCTCAGTAGCAGATACTTATTTAAGGGGTACACACTGTAACTTTACAAAGAAGAAAATGCACAAAAAGCAGATGAATATTCACATTTTATTTCGAAAATGTGTAAATGTTGATGTTTTCATTAATCCCATGTATGTGTACCCTAAAAAAGCCCGTAAACAAATGTAAATATATATAGGATGTTACATGAGTGGTGATTTCATACCATATTTCATGAGCCTCATTTTGGGATTTTCCTATTATGGTCTCTTACTAGCAAAATTCCAAAATGCGTTTGTAAACAATATTGTATGAAATCACAAGTGTAAGATTCTTTATTATCACATTACCACAGTAACAAGAACCATAAATCTGAAGAAGAAAAAAGCGTTTCTGTTTGCCAGTATATTGTTGTGCCTTATTACATTAAGCTGCATTCGTACGCCATAGTAAATAGTCCGTGATAATCGAACACCTTCTCGCAAATAATCGGCACACTATATTACTGTATCCCCCTAGTGCATAATTAGCATTGTATTGATCTAAACAGTTGATGTTCAACAACTAGTGTTGAGAATCCTTCCAGGTGTTATTAAACGTGTTGTCATATAATAATGTATGGCATGGCTGTATTACACTGAATACAAGCAAAGTTATGCGATAAATAGAAATTATAATGTGTTTGGTTTTGTAAAAATTCTACAGGTCAGTACAAATATGGTGTTCCCTTATAGCTTTTTTCTTCAACAATACTATTGTCTATGCTATTTACAATTATGCTAATTCAGTTTCATCTTTTCTTCTTCAGCTCCAACCTGTCGTCTCTATTAATAACGTGTTGGTATTAGTTCTTCCGTTGCAACTAACAATTATTACTATGCCCAATGTTAATTAGCTTTTGCAACCTACCTGTAAACAATATCTCGGTTATATGAATTTTTATTTGTGGTCAGAAAACAAGTACTTGTTGAAATTGTATTTTATTGTAAGATATGTTATGCAATCTGGGCTTAGACTAGCGCATGTAAATGTAGGTATAGATACCGTGATATCAGAATACATCCAAATGAGCCGCACATGCCCATTTTGTGTAAATTTACCTTCATTTATTCAATACTTGTTTTGTTTCAATTACACTCGAAGTTTCGTTCATGTAGTCAATATTTAGGTGACTTTCAATGAATTTGTCATCTATCGCCTGCATTTGACATTTGTAAGGTGCCCGCTACTCATGTGACGTCACATGATTGCCTTATATGACATGTATTGCTACTGGTAGAAACTTATGAGGCGAAATTTACATCGTCATCGATCGTTGGTATTACCGTGTAAATAAAAGATGGAGGCCAGTGCTGCTGCTTTCATTTTGTTATTGATTCAGTTATGATTGATTTCTTACTAACTGATATTATATACAATAAAATAAATATCATTATGCTTAATTGAGAATGAACATTATTTGTACAGCCTCACATACACAGGTTATTGGTTATATCACAGGTTATCGATATACCGCTATGTACGGAACATGTATGTCTTCACTGACAAATGAAAAGAGGTAGTTATAAATAAGTGTAAACACACATGAGTAAAACACCGCTAGCACGATTCTTACGCCGTTCTGGTCATTACTGCTCCGTCATCCCATGGTGACGATTGGACACGGTGAATGTGTACATAGTTTAGCCGACACGGTGATTGCGCGCTGTATAAAATCTATTTATAAAAGATTATAAACTCTTATAATAATAGCCTAATAATAATAACATTTTTATTTTACGTGAACTCAAATGTTAATCTACCACGAGGCCCTCAACATGTATACACCTCAAATGTTAATCTACCACGAGGCCCTCAACATGTATACACCTCAAATGTTAATCTACCACGAGGCCCTCAACATGTATACACCTCAAATGTTAATCTACCACGAGGCCCTCAACATGTATACCCTCAAATGTTAATCTACCACGAGGCCCTCAACATGTATACACCTCAAATGTTAATCTACCACGAGGCCCTCAACATGTATACAAATCAAATGTTAATCTACCACGAGGCCCTCAACATGTATACAAATCAAATGTTAATCTACCACGAGGCCCTCAACATGTATACAAATCAAATGTTAATCTACCACGAGGCCCTCAACATGTATACACCTCAAATGTTAATCTACCACGAGGCCCTCAACATGTATACACATCAAATGTTAATCTACCACGAGGCCCTCAACATGTATACACCTCAAATGTTAATCTACCACGAGGCCCTCAACATGTATACACCTCAAATGTTAATCTACCACGAGGCCCTCAACATGTATACAAATCAAATGTTAATCTACCACGAGGCCCTCAACATGTATACACCTCAAATGTTAATCTACCACGAGGCCCTCAACATGTATACACCTCAAATGTTAATCTACCACGAGGCCCTCAACATGTATACACCTCAAATGTTAATCTACCACGAGGCCCTCAACATGTATACAAATCAAATGTTAATCTACCACGAGGCCCTCAACATGTATACAAATCAAATGTTAATCTACCACGAGGCCCTCAACATGTATACACCTCAAATGTTAATCTACCACGAGGCCCTCAACATGTATACACTCAAATGTTAATCTACCACGAGGCCCTCAACATGTATACACCTCAAATGTTAATCTACCACGAGGCCCTCAACATGTATACACCTCAAATGTTAATCTACCACGAGGCCCTCAACATGTATACACCTCAAATGTTAATCTACCACGAGGCCCTCAACATGTATACACCTCAAATGTTAATCTACCACGAGGCCCTCAACATGTATACCCTCAAATGTTAATCTACCACGAGGCCCTCAACATGTATACACCTCAAATGTTAATCTACCACGAGGCCCTCAACATGTATACACCATCAAATGTTAATCTACCACGAGGCCCTCAACATGTATACACCTCAAATGTTAATCTACCACGAGGCCCTCAACATGTATACAACTCAAATGTTAATCTACCACGAGGCCCTCAACATGTATACACCTCAAATGTTAATCTACCACGAGGCCCTCAACATGTATACACTCAAATGTTAATCTACCACGAGGCCCTCAACATGTATACACCTCAAATGTTAATCTACCACGAGGCCCTCAACATGTATACAAATCAAATGTTAATCTACCACGAGGCCCTCAACATGTATACAAATCAAATGTTAATCTACCACGAGGCCCTCAACATGTATACAAATCAAATGTTAATCTACCACGAGGCCCTCAACATGTATACAAATCAAATGTTAATCTACCACGAGGCCCTCAACATGTATACAAATCAAATGTTAATCTACCACGAGGCCCTCAACATGTATACAAATCAAATGTTAATCTACCACGAGGCCCTCAACATGTATACAAATCAAATGTTAATCTACCACGAGGCCCTCAACATGTATACACATCAAATGTTAATCTACCACGAGGCCCTCAACATGTATACAAATCAAATGTTAATCTACCACGAGGCCCTCAACATGTAT
>JABXNX010000844.1:0-14387 GCA_014843695.1 Archivesica marissinica
GCAGTAATAGAACAAATGTAATATATAGTGCTGTAATGGAACAAATGTAATAGTGCAGTAATAGAACAAATGTAATAGATAGTGCAGTAATAGAACAAATGTAATAGATAGTGCAATAATGGAACAAATGTAATATATAGTGCAGTAATAGATAGTGCTGTAATGGAACAAATGTAATAGTAATAGAACAAATGTAGTAGATAGTGCAGTAATAGAACAAATGTAATAGATAGTGCAGTAATAGAACAAATGTAATAGATAGTGCAGTAATGGAACAAATGTAATAGATAGTGCAGTAATAGAACAAATGTAATAGATAGTGCAGTAATAGAACAAATGTAATAGATAGTGCAGTAATGGAACAAATGTAATAGATAGTGCAGTAATAGAACACATGTAATAGATAGTGCAGTAATATAACAAATGTAATAGATAGTGCAGTAATAGAACAAATGTAATAGATAGTGCAGTAATAGAACAAATGTAATAGATAGTGCAGCAATAGAACAAATGTAATAGATAGTGCAGTAATGGAACAAATGTAATAGATAGTGCAGTAATGGAACAAATGTAATAGATAGTGCAGTAATGGAACAAATGTAATAGATAGTGCAGTAATAGAACACATGTAATAGATAGTGCAGTAATGGAACAAATGTAATAGATAGTGCAGTAATAGAACACATGTAATAGATAGTGCAGTAATATAACAAATGTAATAGATAGTGCAGTAATAGAACAAATGTAATATATAGTGCAGTAATAGAACAAATGTAATAGATAGTGCAGTAATAGAACAAATGTAATAGATAGTGCAGTAATGGAACAAATGTAATAGATAGTGCAGTAATAGAACAAATGTAATAGATAGTGCTGTAATGGAACAAATGTAATAGATAGTGCAGTAATAGAACAAATGTAATAGATAGTGCAGTAATGGAACAAATGTAATAGATAGTGCAGTAATGGAACAAAGTAATAGTGCAGTAATAGAACAAATGTAATAGATTGTGCAATAATAGAACAAATGTAATAGATGTGCAGTAATATACAAATGTAATAGATAGTGCAATAATGGAAAAATGTAATAGATAGTGCAATAATAGAACAAATGTAATAGATTGTGCAGTAATATAACAAATGTAATAGATAGTGCAGTAATAGAACACATGTAAGAGATAGGCAGTAATATAAAAATGTATAGATAGTGCAGTAATAGAACAAATGTAATAGATAGTGCAGTAATAAAACAAATGTAATAGATAGTGCAGTAATGGAACAAATGTATTAGATAGTGCAGTAATGGAACAAATGTAATAGATAGTGCAGCAATGGAACAAATGTAATAGATAGTGCAGTAATAGAACAAATGTAATAGATAGTGCTGTAATGGAACAAATGTAATAGATAGTGCAGTAATGGAACACATGTAATAGATAGTGCTGTAATGGAACAAATGTAATAGAAAGTGCTGTAATGGAACAAATGTAATAGATAGTGCAGTAATAGAACAAATGTAATAGATAGTGCAGTAATAGAACAAATGTAATAGATAGTGCTGTAATAGAACAAATGTAATAGATAGTGCTGTAATGGAACAAATGTAATAGTGCAGTAATAGAACAAATGTAATAGATAGTGCAGTAATAGAACAAATGTAGTAGATAGTGCAGTAATGGAACAAATGTAATAGATAGTGCAGTAATAAAACAAATGTAGTAGATAGTGCAGTAATGGAACAAATGTAATAGATAGTGCAGCAATGCAACAAATGTAATAGATAGTGCAGTAATAGAACAAATGTAATAGATAGTGCTGTAATGGAACACATGTAATAGATAGTGCTGTAATGGAACACATGTAATAGATAGTGCAGTAATGGAACACATGTAATAGATAGTGCAGTAATAGAACACATGTAATAGATAGTGCAGTAATGGAACAAATGTAATAGATAGTGCAGTAATGGAACAAATGTAATAGTGCAGTAATAGAACAAATGTAATAGATTGTGCAATAATAGAACAAATGTAATAGATAGTGCAGTAATATAACAAATGTAATAGATAGTGCAATAATGGAACAAATGTAATAGATAGTGCAATAATAGAACAAATGTAATAGATTGTGCAGTAATATAACAAATGTAATAGATAGTGCAGTAATAGAACACATGTAATAGATAGTGCAGTAATATAACAAATGTAATAGATAGTGCAGTAATAGAACAAATGTAATAGATAGTGCAGTAATAAAACAAATGTAGTAGATAGTGCAGTAATGGAACAAATGTAGTAGATAGTGCAGTAATGGAACAAATGTAATAGATAGTGCAGCAATGGAACAAATGTAATAGATAGTGCAGTAATAGAACACATGTAATAGATAGTGCAGTAATATAACAAATGTAATAGATAGTGCAGTAATAGAACAAATGTAATAGATAGTGCAGTAATAGAACAAATGTAATAGATAGTGCAGCAATAGAACAAATGTAATAGATAGTGCAGTAATGGAACAAATGTAATAGATAGTGCAGTAATGGAACAAATGTAATAGATAGTGCAGTAATGGAACAAATGTAATAGATAGTGCAGTAATAGAACACATGTAATAGATAGTGCAGTAATGGAACAAATGTAATAGATAGTGCAGTAATAGAACACATGTAATAGATAGTGCAGTAATATAACAAATGTAATAGATAGTGCAGTAATAGAACAAATGTAATATATAGTGCAGTAATAGAACAAATGTAATAGATAGTGCAGTAATAGAACAAATGTAATAGATAGTGCAGTAATGGAACAAATGTAATAGATAGTGCAGTAATAGAACAAATGTAATAGATAGTGCTGTAATGGAACAAATGTAATAGATAGTGCAGTAATAGAACAAATGTAATAGATAGTGCAGTAATGGAACAAATGTAATAGATAGTGCAGTAATGGAACAAATGTAATAGTGCAGTAATAGAACAAATGTAATAGATTGTGCAATAATAGAACAAATGTAATAGATAGTGCAGTAATATAACAAATGTAATAGATAGTGCAATAATGGAACAAATGTAATAGATAGTGCAATAATAGAACAAATGTAATAGATTGTGCAGTAATATAACAAATGTAATAGATAGTGCAGTAATAGAACACATGTAATAGATAGTGCAGTAATATAACAAATGTAATAGATAGTGCAGTAATAGAACAAATGTAATAGATAGTGCAGTAATAAAACAAATGTAATAGATAGTGCAGTAATGGAACAAATGTAGTAGATAGTGCAGTAATGGAACAAATGTAATAGATAGTGCAGCAATGGAACAAATGTAATAGATAGTGCAGTAATAGAACAAATGTAATAGATAGTGCTGTAATGGAACAAATGTAATAGATAGTGCAGTAATGGAACACATGTAATAGATAGTGCTGTAATGGAACAAATGTAATAGAAAGTGCTGTAATGGAACAAATGTAATAGATAGTGCAGTAATAGAACAAATGTAATAGATAGTGCAGTAATAGAACAAATGTAATAGATAGTGCTGTAATAGAACAAATGTAATAGATAGTGCTGTAATGGAACAAATGTAATAGTGCAGTAATAGAACAAATGTAATAGATAGTGCAGTAATAGAACAAATGTAGTAGATAGTGCAGTAATGGAACAAATGTAATAGATAGTGCAGTAATAAAACAAATGTAGTAGATAGTGCAGTAATGGAACAAATGTAGTAGATAGTGCAGTAATGGAACAAATGTAATAGATAGTGCAGCAATGCAACAAATGTAATAGATAGTGCAGTAATAGAACAAATGTAATAGATAGTGCTGTAATGGAACACATGTAATAGATAGTGCAGTAATGGAACACATGTAATAGATAGTGCAGTAATGGAACAAATGTAATAGATAGTGCAGTAATAGAACAAATGTAATAGATAGTGCAGTAATGGAACAAATGTAATAGATAGTGCAGTAATGGAACAAATGTAATAGATAGTGCAGTAATAGAACAAATGTAATAGATAGTGCAATAATGGAACAAATGTAATAGATAGTGCAGTAATAGAACAAATGTAATAGATAGTGCAGTAATGGAACAAATGTAATAGATAGTGCAGTAATAGAACAAATGTAATAGATAGTGCAGTAATATAACAAATGTAATAGATAGTGCAGTAATAGAACAAATGTAATAGATAGTGCAGTAATATAACAAATGTAATAGATAGTGCAGTAATGGAACAAATGTAATAGATAGTGCAGTAATAGAACAAATGTAATAGATAGTGCAGTAATGGAACAAATGTAATAGATAGTGCAGTAATGGAACAAATGTAATAGATAGTGCTGTAATGGAACAAATGTAATAGATAGTGCAGTAATGGAACAAATGTAATAGATAGTGCAGTAATGGAACAAATGTAATAGATAGTGCAGTAATGGAACAAATGTAATAGATAGTGCAGTAATAGAACAAATGTAATAGATAGTGCAGTAATGGAACAAATGTAATAGATAGTGCAGTAATGGACAAATGTAATAGATAGTGCAGTAATAGAACAAATGTAATAGATAGTGCTGTAATAGAACAAATGTAATAGATAGTGCTGTAATGGAACAAATGTAATAGTGCAGTAATAGAACAAATGTAATAGATAGTGCAGTAATAGAACAAATGTAGTAGATAGTGCAGTAATGGAACAAATGTAATAGATAGTGCAGTAATAAAACAAATGTAGTAGATAGTGCAGTAATGGAACAAATGTAGTAGATAGTGCAGTAATGGAACAAATGTAATAGATAGTGCAGCAATGGAACAAATGTAATAGATAGTGCAGTAATAGAACAAATGTAATAGATAGTGCTGTAATGGAACACATGTAATAGATAGTGCTGTAATGGAACACATGTAATAGATAGTGCAGTAATGGAACACATGTAATAGATAGTGCTGTAATGGAACACATGTAATAGATAGTGCAGTAATGGAACAAATGTAATAGTGCAGTAATGGAACAAATGTAATAGATAGTGCTGTAATAGAACAACTGTAATATATAGTGCTGTAATGGAACAAATGTAATAGATAGTGCAGTAATGGAACAAATGTAATAGATAGTGCTGTAATGGAACAAATGTAATAGATAGTGCTGTAATAGAAAAAATGTAATAGATAGTGCAGTAATATAACAAATGTAATAGATAGTGCAGTAATGGAACAAATGTAATAGATAGTGCAGTAATGGAACAAATGTAATAGATAGTGCTGTAATAGAACAAATGTAATAGATAGTGCAGTAATAGAACAAATGTAATAGATAGTGCTGTAATGGAACAAATGTAATAGATAGTGCTGTAATGGAACAAATGTAATAGATAGTGCTGTAATAGAACAAATGTAATAGATAGTGCTGTAATAGAACAAATGTAATAGATAGTGCAGTAATGGAACAAATGTAATAGATAGTGCAGTAATAGAACAAATGTAATATATAGTGCTGTAATGGAACAAATGTAATAGTGCAGTAATAGAACAAATGTAATAGATAGTGCAGTAATAGAACAAATGTAATAGATAGTGCAATAATGGAACAAATGTAATATATAGTGCAGTAATAGATAGTGCTGTAATGGAACAAATGTAATATATAGTGCTGTAATGGAACAAATGTAATAGATAGTGCAGTAATAGAACAACTGTAATAGATAGTGCTGTAATGGAACAAATGTAATAGATAGTGCTGTAATGGAACAAATGTAATAGATAGTGCAATAATGGAACAAATGTAATAGTGCAGTAACAGAACAAATGTAATAGATAGTGCAGTAATAGAACAAATGTAATAGATAGTGCAGTAATGGAACAAATGTAATAGATAGTGCAGTAATAGAACAAATGTAATAGATAGTGCAGTAATAGAACAAATGTAATAGATAGTGCAGTAATGGAACAAATGTAATAGATAGTGCAGTAATAGAACAAATGTAATAGATAGTGCTGTAATAGAACAAATGTAATAGATAGTGCTGTAATAGAACAACTGTAATAGATAGTGCAGTAATGGAACAAATGTAATAGATAGTGCAGTAATGGAACAAATGTAACAGATAGTGCAGTAATGGAACAAATGTAATAGATAGTGCAGTAATAGAACACATGTAATAGATAGTGCAGTAATGGAACAAATGTAATAGATAGTGCAGTAATGGAACAAATGTAATAGATAGTGCAGTAATGGAACAAATGTAATAGATAGTGCAGCAATAGAACAAATGTAATAGATAGTGCAGTAATGGAACACATGTAATAGATAGTGCAGCAATAGAACAAATGTAATAGATAGTGCAGTAATGGAACACATGTAATAGATAGTGCAGTAATAGAACAAATGTAATAGATAGTGCAGCAATAGAACAAATGTAATAGATAGTGCAGCAATAGAACAAATGTAATAGATAGTGCAGCAATAGAACAAATGTAATAGATAGTGCAGCAATAGAACAAATGTAATAGATAGTGCAGTAATGGAACACATGTAATAGATAGTGCAGCAATAGAACAAATGTAATAGATAGTGCAGTAATGGAACACATGTAATAGATAGTGCAGTAATAGAACAAATGTAATAGATAGTGCAGCAATAGAACAAATGTAATAGATAGTGCAGTAATGGAACACATGTAATAGATAGTGCAGTAATAGAACAAATGTAATAGATAGTGCAGCAATAGAACAAATGTAATAGATAGTGCAGTAATGGAACACATGTAATAGATAGTGCAGTAATGGAACACATGTAATAGATAGTGCAGTAATAGAACAACTGTAATAGATAGTGCAGTAATGGAACACATGTAATAGATAGTGCAGTAATGGAACACATGTAATAGATAGTGCTGTAATGGAACAAATGTAATAGATAGTGCAGTAATGGAACAAATGTAATAGATAGTGCAGTAATGGAACAAATGTAATAGATAGTGCAGTAATGGAACAAATGTAATAGATAGTGCAGTAATAGAACAAATGTAATAGATAGTGCAGTAATAGAACAAATGTAGTAGATAGTGCTGTAATGGAACAAATGTAATAGATAGTGCAGTAATGGAACAAATGTAATAGATAGTGCAGTAATAGAACAAATGTAATAGATAGTGCTGTAATGGAACAAATGTAATAGATAGTGCAGTAATGGAACAAATGTAATAGATAGTGCTGTAATGGAACAAATGTAATAGATAGTGCAGTAATAGAACAAATGTAATAGATAGTGCTGTAATGGAACAAATGTAATAGATAGTGCAGTAATGGAACAAATGTAATAGATAGTGCAGTAATAGAACAAATGTAATAGATAGTGCTGTAATGGAACAAATGTAATAGATAGTGCAGTAATGGAACAAATGTAATAGATAGTGCAGTAATAGAACAAATGTAATAGATAGTGCAGTAATGGAACAAATGTAATAGATAGTGCTGTAATGGAACAAATGTAATAGATAGTGCAGTAATGGAACAAATGTAATAGATAGTGCAGTAATGGAACAAATGTAATAGATAGTGCAGTAATGGAACAAATGTAATAGATAGTGCAGTAATAGATAGTGCAGTAATGAACAAATGTAATAGATAGTGCAGTAATAGATAGTGCAGTAATAGAACAAATGTAATAGATAGTGCAGTAATAGAACAAATGTAATAGATAGTGCAGTAATGGAACAAATGTAATAGATAGTGCTGTAATAGAACAAATGTAATAGATAGTGCAGTAATATAACAAATGTAATAGATAGTGCTGCAGTAATAGAACAAATGTAATAGATAGTGCAGTAATAGAACAAATGTAATAGATAGTGCAGTAATAGAACAAATGTAATAGATAGTGCAGTAATAGATAGTGCAATAGTGTAATATTGTTTAGCAAGGAGATGGTGTTTTATTAACATGGCATTTGATTAATTTTTAATGTGATTGTGGCAAGGTAGCCGATTATGATTGGGTTATTTATGTACATGTATTTCACCCTCAATTGCATTATCTGTGTTGGGGGAGGGAGGGGTGGCTTGTGTCATGATGTTCCCGTATCACTGAATATGTCACTCATATTGTCCCTTTAACTAATACTGATAACAATAATGGTGAACAACTTGTCAAATATGTGATGTCTCTGATGGTTGGAGTAGTGCAAGACAATAGTTTGCCAGACCGGACACTGCTGGGTCACTGACTGTCCCTTTAACTAACAATAGAATGAGTTGGTGAAGGACTTCTCAAGTATGTAATGTATCTGCTTGTTGAGTAGAGAAAGACAATAGTTTGCCATATCGAACCCTGCTGGGTCACTGACTGTCCCTTTAACTAACAATAGAATGAGTTGGTGAAGGACTTCTCAAGTGTGTGATGTTTCTGTTTGTTGAGTAGAGAAAGACAATAGTTTACCAGACTGGACCCATGCTGGGTCACTGACAGTCTCATTGGCTGATAGAATGAACTGGTGATGGACTTCTCTTCTCAAGTATGTGAACATTCTTCTTGTTGGAGTATAAGGCAAGACAATAGCTTGCCACTGTTCATGGATCATCAGCTGATTGTTCCAGTCAAAACAACCACTATACTGATCAACATTCTAGGACAACTATTCACCTGGACAGATTCCTATATGCAAAATTAGCATCCAATTCAAAATACTGGATACCTTCCTTGATGAATATTGGCTCCAGTGTTTCATTGGCATATTAGAATAATTAATACTCCTGGTATATAGTGCAGTGCTGCAATATCCAAGCTTTCACAATGTTACTAACTAATACACGTTAACAGGTGGTAATAAATTATGGAGTTAATATAGTTGTATTAGTTCTGAAATTGTGAGGTATTTTCACCTCATACAAATTAATCAACAGATTAATTTACCTGTATATTTTCACATATTCAATTTATTGTAATATAGCTAGTTGGGTGCCGGCTAGCGATAATGTGGTAAATATACATCAATTAATTATATTTCATTACATTTGCAGCTTACCATAAAATGAGTTATTTATTATTTTCATTAAATGTATATTACATAGAGAGTTAATATAAAAAAAAGGTATCACAAGTTCAGAACAAATGTCATTAAGTGAAGCTTTGGCTAGAGCTTAACTCTTTCAACACCAAGTAACTGACATGGACTGGTCCATGATATTCTTAGACCAATAAATGAATCAGAAAATTACATTCGGACCAGTTCATTTATCAAGATGGGTAATTTTGTCTAAAATTAGTAATACTACTTGCAAAAAGTGCAGATCCTGATGAGACGGCTCGTCACGAGCCGGCTCATCTGGATCTACACTTTTTGTAAGCCTATATAGAGGTCTGTGGTGTTGAAAGGGTTAATACATAAGGCTGTCCGATTAGCGCAGTAGTGGTTAGCGCGCCACTTCTCACCAATGCAACCCGGGTTCGATCCTCGGACCGGGAAGTATGTGAAATGGTCGCCAGATCGGACAGGTAGGTTTTCTCCTGGTACTCCGGTTTCCTCCCACACAAATTACAACATTTACGCTTTCATCCGCGCCAACAAGAGTGATTAATATAAGTTGTTAGAGCTTGCTTCTCAATCGTTGTAAAATAAATAAAGTTTAAAGTTAATTACATAACATATTTTCTGGACAGTTCTAATTAAGTTTAAGCTTCAGTTAGATTACAAACGATTGCGAAACAAGCCACTACAATTTATATTAATCACTCTCGTTGGACATGTTTGGAGTGTTACAAGTCACGATTTGAGTTCATATATTCCACGTTCGTGATATATTAGGAAATTCGTGATAGCTATATTGATTCAGATGCAAGCTAGTTTGTGTGATGAACTGGAAAGTTTATAAGTTATAAATACAGTCTACATCCATTATGTCGAACATTAGGACCGAACAAAATACTTCGACATAACCGAAGTTTGATGTAACGAAATTCAATATAAACGAGGCCAGTATAATGATAGTGTCTGAAACGGGACTTTGATCCGACTTTGAGATAACTGGAGAATTCGACATAACCAACTTTGACATAATGGTTGTAGACTGTATATTCATGATATTAATTTAACAGTTTTCAGTGATTCAGTTAACCCTTTCAACACCACAGACCTCTAAATAGGCTTACAAAAAGTGTAGATCCAGATGAGCCGGCTTGTGACGAGCCGTCTCATCAGGATCTGCACTTTTTGCCAGTGATATGACTATTTTTAGACATAATTACCCATTTTGATAAATGAACTTGTCCAAATGTGATTTTCTGATTCATTTATTGGTTTATGAATATCATGGACCAGTCCATCTGAGTTACTTGGTGTTGAAAGGGTTAATGGACGCTGGACTCGTAATCCAGGGATTGTAGCCCCCTCCATACCATGCTATAGCAACTAAGTATTATAGTCTTTAAGCCAAGGTCCAATGTCGGTGCTTACACCATGCACGTAGCAGAACCAGAGGAACGTCTGGTATTAGACTCTGTCCGATGTGAATGTATCATTGCACCATCCCCCCCCTAAATCTAAAATGACTAATTTCTCCAGGAGCTCATGCGGACAACTTGTTGCAATGAAAAATCAAAGTAAAAAACACACACAGAAATACAATAATGAATATATGAACCATGATTGACAAAGCTTCATATTATAATACAGAAAACGTGAATATAATCGTTTTTTGTCGTATCTAATTTGGAAAATAGTCTGTGTTATGGTTTCTACTTGGAAATATTCCTTCAAGTAAATTTTAACAAATTCAGTTTATATTTGTGTAAGTGATGGATGAGTTGTAATTATAGTTTTGAAAGCTACTTTTGTCTGTAGGAACCCTGGTTCAATGAGTTTATGATAAATGCGGAATATGATGTAGAATGTGTACCAGGAACAAGCCAAATCACATGATATCAGTTAATGTAGAAAACACAATATATCTTACCTTGCTGATATAACACTCTGTGAAATTGGTGATAAAACACTCCTGAATGATTAAATAAAAAAAATTGCTATATCTAATATATATAAATGCTGTTTAACTTTTGAGTAGAAGATGTGGATTAGATTGTATATTAGAATTATATATTAGTATGCATACCCCACTTCAATGAACTGTAAAAATTTGGGCAACGTGTTATAATAATTATGAGTAATCTTATGTAATGGAGATAGCCTACATCAGTGGTTTGGTTTTCTAAAGGTTGATGGTAAAACTGTTCAATATACCAGGTGCTGTGCAAACCCAGGATGAGAGGGCTTGTAGGTTCTTGTTATTGCCTTGCAATCATATAATTATGTAATGTATACATGGATTGGGAATTGCAAAAATAATAATAACAACTTGTAGTTTCTTTTTCTTGCAATACTCTTGTGAATTTGTATATTTGTATACAGCTGTTGAAAATTTAATAAAAGAAGAAAATATCAACTTGTTTTGTTTTGTTGGTAGACACTGCGTGTTTCATGTATGTTTTGATATTTTATTTGGTGGGTAGGCGTGGTTATGCATATTAATGGTTTTACCAGGAAAGAAAGTATACATTGTCACCAATGCAACCCGGGTTCGATTCTCGGACCGGGAAGTATGACCACATATACACTGTCATCCGCGCCGACGAGAGTGATTAATATAAGTTGTTAAATCTTGCTTCGCAATCGTTGTAACATAAATTAAGTGTAAAAAAATATATATACAGAGTATCTGTTTGATGCTTGTGTTATTAAATTAAACTTATCAATTAGTAAGCACTAACTGAAATGTAACACATTCCGATCCAATGATTATTTTGGCTGGATCTGTGTATGCGTGTGGAATGGAACGAAATGAGCTTTTCAGAAAAGCACGGAAAGGTGAAAAACTAGCGAAAAGTGCACATACGACAAATTCACCATTTGTATAAATAAACATCTCATTAAAAAATTGGGAAGCGGGGATTTTATGCTCAGTCAAACAAACAATTTTTTTTAAGTATGGCCCTATATATCATATATTTGTATTAACCCATTCAACACCAAGTAACTCACATGGACTGGTCCATGATATTCATAAACCAATAAATGAATCAGAAAATCACATTTGGACAAGTTCATTTATCAAAATGGGTAATTATGTCTAAAAATAGTCATATCACTGGCAAAAAGTGCAGATCCTGATGAGACGGCTCGTCACGAGCCGGCTCATCTGGATCTACACTTCTTGTAAGCCTATTTAGAGGTCTGTGGTGTTGAAAGGGTTAAGCTTGTTTACAATTGTACCCAACCTGAGATATCCGAAAAAGAAATGTGTGTTGGTTGTTTTTTTTGGTGAACAGAAACTGAATTTTTGGTAAGAAATATAGAGGCATGAAATGTATGCGGCAGCTGGTTTATCCATTGACTGCTGGAGAACAGACAAGAAGAAGCTTCAAGTCATAACCACAGCCATATGATGGCACTTGAAAACCAATCAAAAACTACAAAAATACCCTATTATGAAGTATGGCTAGTGCCAAGTTTTCTAAATTACTCGCCACCATTGGCAATCTCTCCCAGTTTCTCCACATTCTTCATTCTCATGGTAGATGTTATAAACTTATGAGCTTTTAATCTACAGTAATAATATTGTACCACCTTTTTTCTTACCTTCAAATTGCTGTATAATAAAGGAATTTATACCTGGGTATTCAAGAAATCAGCGGCTAATCTGTATAATAATAGACGATATATGTGCAATTCCTCATCTGTAACTCTGACAGATTCCTAGCAGCTTTTGCTATCAGACAAGATGAGATGAAATTTTGAGAGAAAGAGTAATGATTTCTCTCGTAACATTTTAGGTGTGTGAGGGAGTGTGTGGGAGTGTGTGGGAGTAGGGGGGTATACCTGTGCCAAGGAGATGCGGAAACAATATATGACTTACCTGAAGTATTGGGCTCTCGAATGGATGAAATTTTGAAAGAAAGAGAAATGATTTCTCTCGTAACATTTTAGGTGGGTGAGGGAGTGTGTGGGAGTAGGAGGGTATACATGTGCCAAGGAGATGCGGAAACAATATATGACTTGCCTGAAGTATTGGGCTCTCAAACGTTTTTATTTGCTATCCACATATTGTGTAATAATGCAGTACAGATTTCAGTCCGCCTCCGTGGTCGAGTGGTTACGGTTGCCGACTTGTATACCACTGTCGCCTATCATCATTGATGATCACAGGTTTGAGCCCTGCTCAACCCGTGTCTCTTTGTATGAAAAAGTTGACCGTTTGTTACAGATGTTGGTGCACTAAGTACTGGTTAACCGCTGGATCCTGCCGAGGAAAGGTGTAGTTATGTAAGCTGCCAGTCGCTCAAATGGCAATCGGTAGGACCCTGTGTTTGAGTATAGAACTGGGTGATAGCTACCCTGTGTCTGTGTGATAGCTACCCTTTGTCTGGGTATAGAACTGGGTGATAGCTACCCTGTGTTTGAGTATAGAACTGGGTGATAGCTACCCTGTGTTTGTGTGATAGCTACCCTGTGTCTGGGTGATAGCTACCATGTGTCTGGGTGATAGCTACCCTGTGTCTGTGTGATAGCTACCCTGTGTCTGGGTGATAGCTACCATGTGTCTGGGTGATAGCTACCCTGTGTCTGTGTGATAGCAACCCTGTGTCTGGGTGATAGCTACCATGTGTCTGGGTGATAGCTACCCTGTGTCTGTGTGATAGCAACCCTGTGTCTGTGGTGATAGCTACCATGTGTCTGGGTGATAGCTACCCTTTGTCTGGGTGATAGCTACCCTGTGTCTGGGTGATATCTACCCTGTGTCTGGTGTGATAGCTACCATGTGTATGGGTGATAGCTACCCTTTGTCTGGGTGATAGCTACCATGTGTCTGGGTATAGAACTGGGTGATAGCTACCCTTTGTCTGGGTGATAGCTACCCTGTGTCTGGGTGATAGATACCCTGTGTCTGGGTGATAGCTACCCTTTGTCTGGGTGATTGCTACCATGTGTCTGGGTGATAGCTACCCTTTGGTCCTGTGTGATAACTACCCTGTGTCTGGGTGATAGCTACCATTGTCTGGGTGATAGCTACCCTTTGTCTGGGTGATAGCTACCCTGTGTATGGGTGATAGCTACCCTGTGTCTGGATGATAGCTACCCTTTGTCTGGGTGATAGCTACCCTTTGTCTGGGTGATAGCTACCATGTGTATAGGTGATAGCTACCCTGTGTCTGTGTATAGAACTGGGTGATAGCTACCCTTTGTCTGGGTGATAGCTACCATGTGTATGGGTGATAGCTACCCTTTGTCTGGGTGATAGCTACCCTGTGTCTTGGTATAGAACTGGGTGATAGCTACCATGTGTCTGGGTATAGAACTGGGTGATAGCTACCATGTGTCTGGGTGA
>JABXNX010000845.1:0-14383 GCA_014843695.1 Archivesica marissinica
CCGAGTTGTTCTATATTATTGTGGCATCGAGTTATGCTATATTATTGTGGCATCGAGTTGTTCTATATTATTGTGGCATCGAGTTGTACTATAGTATTGTGGCACCGAGTTATGCTATATTATTGTGGCACCAAGTTATGCTATATTATTGTGGCACCGAGTTGTTCTATATTATTGTGGCATCGAGTTGTGTTATATTATTGTGGCACCGAATTATGCTATATTATTGTGGCACCGAGTTGCGCTATGTTATTGTGGCACCGAGTTATGCTATAGTATTGTGGCACCGTGTTGTGCTTTATTAGTGTGGCATCGAGTTGTTCTATATTATTGTGGCACCGAGTTGTTCTATATTATTGTGGCACCGATTTGCGCTATGTTATTGTGGCACCGAGATATGCTATAGTATTGTGGCACCGTGTTGTGCTATATTAGTGTGGCATCGAGTTGTTCTATATTATTGTGGCACCGAGTTGTTCTATATTATTGTAGCACCGATATATGCTATATTATTGTGGCACCGAGTTTTGCTATATTATTGTGGCATCCAGTTATGCTATATTATTGTGGCACCTAGTTGTTCTATATTATTGTGGCACCGAGTTGTTCAATATTATTGTGGCACCGAGTTGTTCTATATTATTGTGGCACCGAGTTATGCTATAGTATTGTGGCACCGTGTTGTGCTATATTAGTGTGGCATCGAGTTATGCTATATTATTGTGGCATCTAATTATGCTATATTATTGTGGCACCGAGTTTTGCTATATTATTGTGGCATCCAGTTGTGCTATATTATTGTGGCACCTAGTTGTTCTATATTATTGTGGCACCGAGTTGTTCTATATTATTGTGGCACCGAGTTGTTCTATATTATTGTGGTACCGAGTTGTTCTATATTATTGTGGCATCGAGTTGTACTATATTAGTGTGGCATTGAGTTTTTCTATATTATTGTGACACCGAGTTGTTCTATATTACGGTGGCACCGAGTTATGCTATATTATTGTGGCACCGAGTTTTACTATATTATTGTGTCACCGAGTTGTTCTATATTACTATGGCACCGAGTTCTGCAATATTATTGTGGCACCGAGTTGTTCTATATTATTGTGGCACCGAGTTGTTCTATATTATTGTGGCACCGAGTTGTGCTATATTATTGTGGCATCGAGTTATGCTATATTATTGTGGCACCGAGTTATGCTATATTATTGTGGTACCAAGTTATGCTATATTAATGTGGCATCGAATTGTGCTATATTATTGTGGTACCGAGTTTTGCTATATTATTGTGGCACCGAGTTGTTCTATATTATTGTGGCATCGAGTTATGCTATATTATTGTGGCACCCAGTTGTTCTATATTATTGTGGCACCGAGTTGTACTATATTATTGTGGCACCGAGTTATGCTATATTATTGTGGCACCGAGTTATGCTATATTATTGTGGCACCGAGTTATTCTATATTATTGTGGCATCGAGTTATGCTATATTATTGTGTACCGAGTTATGCTATATTATTGTGGCACCGAGTTGTGCTATATTATTGTGGCACCGAGTTATGCTATATTATTGTGGCACCGAGTTGTGCTATATTAGTGTGGCACCGAGTTATGCTATATTATTGTGGCATCGAATTATGCTATATTATTGTGGCACCGAGTTTTGCTATATTATTGTGGCATCGAGTTGTGCTATATTATTGTGGCACCGAGTTGTTCTATATTATTGTGGCACCGAGTTGTTCTATATTATGGCACGAGTTACTATATTATGTGGCACGAGGTTCTATATTATTGGCACCGAGTTTCATACTGTGGCACCGAGTTATGCTATATTATTGTGGCACCGAGTTGTGCTATATTATTGTGGCACCGAGTTGTTCTATATTATTGTGGCACCGAGTTGTCAAAACCATCTATATTATTGTGGCACCGATTTGCGCTATGTTATTGTGGCACCGAGTTATGCTATAGTATTGTGGCACTGTGTTGTGCTTTATTAGTGTGGCATCGAGTTGTTCTATATTATTGTGGCACCGAGTTGTTCTATATTATTGTGGCACCGATTTGCGCTATGTTATTGTGGCACCGAGTTATGCTATAGTATTGTGGCACCGTGTTGTGCTATATTAGTGTGGCATCGAGTTGTTCTATATTATTGTGGCACCGAGTTGTTCTATATTATTGTAGCACCGATGTATGCTATATTATTGTGGCACCGAGTTTTGCTATATTATTGTGGCATCCAGTTGTGCTATATTATTGTGGCACCTAGTTGTTCTATATTATTGTGGCACCGAGTTGTTCTATATTATTGTGGCACCGAGTTGTTCTATATTATTGTGGCATCGAGTTGTGTTATATTATTGTGGCACCAAGTTATGCTATATTATTGTGGCACCGAGTTGTGCTATATTATTGTGGCACCGATTTGCGCTATGTTATTGTGGCACCGAGTTATGCTATAGTATTGTCGCACCGTGTTGTGCTATATTAGTGTGGCATCGAGTTGTTCTATATTATTGTGGCACCGAGTTGTTCTATATTATTGTAGCACCGATGTACGCTATATTATTGTGGCACCGAGTTTTGCTATATTATTGTGGCATCCAGTTGTGCTATATTATTGTGGCACCTAGTTGTTCTATATTATTGTGGCACCGAGTTGTTCTATATTATTGTGGTACCGAGTTGTTCTATATTATTGTGGCACCGAGTTGTTCTATATTATTGTGGCACCGAGTTGTTCTATATTATTGTGGCACAGAGTTGTTCTATATTATTGTGGCACCGAGTTGTTCTATATTATTGTGGCACCGAGTTATGCTATATTATTGTGGCACCGAGTTGTGCTATATTATTGTGGCACCGAATTGTACTATATTATTGAGGCACCGAGTTATGCTATATTACTGTGGCACCGAGTTGTGCCATATTATTGTGGCACCGAGTTATGCTATATTATTGTGGCACCGAGTTGTACTATAGTATTGTCGTACCGAGTTGTGCTATATTATTGTGGCAGCGAGTTGTACGATATTATTATGGCACCGAGTTATGCTATATTATTTTGGCATCGAGTTGTACTATATTAGTGTGGCATCGAGTTGTTCTATAACATTGTGGCACCGAGTTGTTCTATATTACGGTGGCACCGAGTTATGCTATATTATTGTGGCACCGAGTTTTACTATATTATTGTGTCACCGAGTTGTTCTATATTACTATGGCACCGAGTTCTGCAATATTATTGTGGCACCGATGTATGCTATATTATTGTGGCATCGATTTATGCTGTATTATTGTGGTATCGAGTTATGCTATATCATTGTGGCACCGAGTTTTGCTATATTACTGTGGCATCGACTTGTGCTATATTATTGTGGCACCGAGTTGTTCTATATTATTGTGGTACCGAGTTGTGCTATATTATTGTGGTACCGAGTTGTTCTATAATATTGTGGCACCGAGTTGTTCTATATTATTGTGGCACCGAGTTGTTCTATATTATTGTGGCACCGAGTTGTTCTATATTATTGTGGCACCGAGTTGTGCTATATTATTGTGGCATCGAGTTATGCTATATTATTGTGGCACCGAGTTATGCTATATTATTGTGGTACCAAGTTATGCTATATTAATGTGGCATCGAATTGTGCTATATTATTGTGGTACCGAGTTTTGCTATATTATTGTGGCATCGAATTGTGCTATATTATTGTGGTACCGAGTTATGCTATATTATTGTGGCACCGAGTTGTTCTATATTATTGTGGCATCGAGTTATGCTATATTATTGTGGCATCCAGTTGTTCTATATTATTGTGGCATCGAGTTGTACTATATTATTGTGGCACCGAGTTATGCTATATTATTGTGGCACCGAGTTATGCTATATTATTGTGGCACCGAGTTGTTCTATATTATTGTGGCATCGAGTTGTGTTATATTATGGTGTCACCGAGTTATGCTATATTATTGTGGCACCGAGTTGTGCTATATTATTGTGGCACCGAGTTATGCTATAGTATTGTGGCACCGTGTTGTGCTATATTAGTGTGGCATCGAGTTATGCTATATTATTGTGGCATCTAATTATGCTATATTATTGTGGCATCGAGTTTTGCTATATTATTGTGGCATCCAGTTGTGCTATATTATTGTGGCACCGAGTTGTTCTATATTATTGTGGTACCGAGTTGTTCTATATTATTTTGGCATCGAGTTGTACTATATTAGTGTGGCATCGAGTTGTTCTATATTAGTGTGGCACCGAGTTGTTCTATATTACGGTGGCACCGAGTTATGCTATATTATTGTGGCACCGAGTTGTTCTATATTACTATGGCACCGAGTTCTGCAATATTATTGTGGCACCGATGTATGCTATATTATTGTGGCACCGAGTTGTACTATATTATTGTGGCACCGAGTTGTTCTATATTATTGTGGCATCGAATTATGCTATATTATTGTGGTATCGAGTTATGCTATATTATTGTGGCACCGAGTTTTGCTATATTACTGTGGCATCGATTTGTGCTATATTATTGTGGCACCGAGTTGTGCTATATTATTGTGGTACCGAGTTGTTCTATAATATTGTGGCACCGAGTTGTTCTATATTATTGTGGCACCGAGTTGTTCTATATTATTGTGGCACCGAGTTGTTCTATATTATTGTGGCACCGAGTTGTGCTATATTATTGTGTCATCGAGTTATGCTATATTATTGTGGCACCGAGTTATGCTATATTATTGTAGTACCGAGTTATGCTATATTATTCTGGTACCGAGTTATGCTATATTATTGTGGTACCGAGTTATGCTATATTATTGTGGCACCGAGTTATGCTATATTATTGTGGTACCGATTTATGCTATATTATTGTGGTACCGAGTTATGCTATATTATTGAGGTACCGAGTTATGCTATATTATTGTGGCATCGAGTTGTGCTATATTATTGTGGTACCGAGTTATGCTATATTATTGTGTCACCGAGTTGTTCTATATTATTGTGGCATCGAGTTATGCTATATTATTGTGGCATCGAGTTGTTCTATATTATTGTGGCATCGAGTTGTACTATAGTATTGTGGCACCGAGTTATGCTATATTATTGTGGCACCAAGTTATGCTATATTATTGTGGCACCGAGTTGTTCTATATTATTGTGGCATCGAGTTGTGTTATATTATTGTGGCACCGAATTATGCTATATTATTGTGGCACCGAGTTGCGCTATGTTATTGTGGCACCGAGTTATGCTATAGTATTGTGGCACCGTGTTGTGCTTTATTAGTGTGGCATCGAGTTGTTCTATATTATTGTGGCACCGAGTTGTTCTATATTATTGTGGCACCGATTTGCGCTATGTTATTGTGGCACCGAGATATGCTATAGTATTGTGGCACCGTGTTGTGCTATATTAGTGTGGCATCGAGTTGTTCTATATTATTGTGGCACCGAGTTGTTCTATATTATTGTAGCACCGATATATGCTATATTATTGTGGCACCGAGTTTTGCTATATTATTGTGGCATCCAGTTATGCTATATTATTGTGGCACCTAGTTGTTCTATATTATTGTGGCACCGAGTTGTTCAATATTATTGTGGCACCGAGTTGTTCTATATTATTGTGGCACCGAGTTATGCTATAGTATTGTGGCACCGTGTTGTGCTATATTAGTGTGGCATCGAGTTATGCTATATTATTGTGGCATCTAATTATGCTATATTATTGTGGCACCGAGTTTTGCTATATTATTGTGGCATCCAGTTGTGCTATATTATTGTGGCACCTAGTTGTTCTATATTATTGTGGCACCGAGTTGTTCTATATTATTGTGGCACCGAGTTGTTCTATATTATTGTGGTACCGAGTTGTTCTATATTATTGTGGCATCGAGTTGTACTATATTAGTGTGGCATTGAGTTTTTCTATATTATTGTGACACCGAGTTGTTCTATATTACGGTGGCACCGAGTTATGCTATATTATTGTGGCACCGAGTTTTACTATATTATTGTGTCACCGAGTTGTTCTATATTACTATGGCACCGAGTTCTGCAATATTATTGTGGCACCGATGTATGCTATATTATTGTGGCACCGAGTTGTACTATATTATTGTGGCACCGAGTTGTTCTATATTATTGTGGCATCGAATTATGCTATATTATTGTGGTATCGATTTATGCTATATTATTGTGGCACCGAGTTTTGCTATATTACTGTGGCATCGACTTGTGCTATATTATTGTGGCACCGAGTTGTTCTATATTATTGTGGCACCCAGTTGTGCTATATTATTGTGGTACCGAGTTGTTCTATAATATTGTGGCACCGAGTTGTTCTATATTATTGTGGCACCGAGTTGTTCTATATTATTGTGGCACCGAGTTGTTCTATATTATTGTGGCACCGAGTTGTGCTATATTATTGTGGCATCGAGTTATGCTATATTATTGTGGCACCGAGTTATGCTATATTATTGTAGTACCGAGTTATGCTATATTATTGTGGTACCGAGTTATGCTATATTATTGTGGTACCGAGTTATGCTATATTATTGTGGCACCGAGTTATGCTATATTATTGTGGTACCGAGTTATGCTATATTATTGTGGTACCGAGTTATGCTATATTATTGTGGTACCGAGTTATGCTATATTATTGTGGCATCGAGTTGTGCTATATTATTGTGGTACCGAGTTATGCTATATTATTGTGGCACCGAGTTGTTCTATATTATTGTGGCATCGAGTTGTGCTATATTATTGTGGCATCGAGTTGTTCTATATTATTGTGGCATCGAGTTGTACTATAGTATTGTGGCACCGAGTTATGCTATATTATTGTGGCACCGAGTTATGCTATATTATTGTGGCACCGAGTTGTTCTATATTATTGTGGCATCGAGTTGTGTTATATTATTGTAGCACCGAGTTATGCTATATTATTGTGGCACCGAGTTGCGCTATGTTATTGTGGCACCGAGTTATGCTATAGTATTGTGGCACCGTGTTGTGCTATATTAGTGTGGCATCGAGTTGTTCTATATTATTGTGGCACCGAGTTGTTCTATATTATTGTGGCACCGATTTGCGCTATATTATTGTGGCACCGAGTTATGCTATAGTATTGTGGCACCGTGTTGTGCTATATTAGTGTGGCATCGAGTTGTTCTATATTATTGTGGTACCGAGTTATGCTATATTATTGTGGCACCGAGTTGTTCTATATTATTGTTGCATCGAGTTATGCTATATTATTGTGGCATCGAGTTGTTCTATATTATTGTGGCATCGAGTTGTACTATAGTATTGTGGCACCGAGTTATGCTATATTATTGTGGCACCGAGTTATGCTATATTATTGTGGCACCGAGTTGTTCTATATTATTGTGGCATCGAGTTGTGTTATATTATTGTGGCACCCAGTTATGCTATATTATTGTGGCACCGAGTTGCGCTATGTTATTGTGGCACCGAGTTATGCTATAGTATTGTGGCACCGTGTTGTGCTATATTAGTGTGGCATCGAGTTGTTCTATATTATTGTGGCACCGAGTTGTTCTATATTATTGTGGCACCGATTTGCGCTATATTATTGTGGCACCGAGTTATGCTATAGTATTGTGGCACCGTGTTGTGCTATATTAGTGTGGCATCGAGTTGTTCTATATGATTGTGGCACCGAGTTGTTCTATAATATTGTAGCACCGATGTATGCTATATTATTGTGGCACCGAGTTTTGCTATATTATTGTGGCATCCAGTTGTGCTATATTATTGTGGCACCTAGTTGTTCTATATTATTGTGGCACCGAGTTGTTCTATATTATTGTGGCACCGAGTTGTTCTATATTATTGTGGCACCGAGTTGTTCTATATTATTGTGGCACCGAGTTGTTCTATATTATTGTGGCACCTAGTTGTTCTATATTATTGTGGCACCGAGTTGTTCTATATTATTGTGGCACCGAGTTATGCTATATTATTGTGGCACCGAGTTGTGCTATGTTATTTTGGCACCGAATTGTACTATATTATTGAGGCACCGAGTTATGCTATATTATTGTGGCACCGAGTTGTGCTATATTATTGTGGCACCGAGTTATGCTATATTATTGTGGCACCGAGTTGTACTATAGTATTGTGGTACCGAGTTGTGCTATATTATTGTGGCACCGAGTTGTACGATATTATTATGGCACCGAGTTATGCTATATTATTTTGGCATCGAGTTGTACTATATTAGTGTGGCATCGAGTTGTTCTATAATATTGTGGCACCGAGTTGTTCTATATTACGGTGGCACCGAGTTATGCTATATTATTGTGGCACCGAGTTTTACTATATTATTGTGTCACCGAGTTGTTCTATATTACTATGGCACCGAGTTCTGCAATATTATTGTGGCACCGATGTATGCTATATTATTGTGGCACCGAGTTGTACTATATTATTGTGGCAACGAGTTGTTCTATATTATTGTGGCATCGAGTTATGCTGTATTATTGTGGTATCGAGTTATGCTATATCATTGTGGCACCG
The DNA here is from genome assembly GCA_014843695.1 of Archivesica marissinica. Classification (NCBI taxonomy): domain Eukaryota; kingdom Metazoa; phylum Mollusca; class Bivalvia; order Venerida; family Vesicomyidae; genus Archivesica; species Archivesica marissinica. The sequence continues at coordinate 8,573 of JABXNX010000845.1, forward strand.
AGTTTTGCTATATTACTGTGGCATCGACTTGTGCTATATTATTGTGGCACCGAGTTGTTCTATATTATTGTGGCACCGAGTTGTGCTATATTATTGTGGTACCGAGTTGTTCTATAATATTGTGGCACCGAGTTGTTCTATATTATTGTGGCACCGAGTTGTTCTATATTATTGTGGCACCGAGTTGTTCTATATTATTGTGGCACCAATTTGTGCTATATTATTGTGGCATCGAGTTATGCTATATTATTGTGGCACCGAGTTATGCTATATTATTGTGGTACCGAGTTATGCTATATTATTGTGGTACCGAGTTATGCTATATTATTGTGGTACCGAGTTATGCTATATTATTGTGGCACCGAGTTATGCTATATTATTGTGGTACCGAGTTATGCTATATTATTGTGGTACCGAGTTATGCTATATTATTGTGGCATCGAATTGTGCTATATTATTGTGGTACCGAGTTATGCTATATTATTGTGGCACCGAGTTGTTCTATATTATTGTGACATCGAGTTATGCTATATTATTGTGGCATCGAGTTGTTCTATATTATTGTGGCATCGAGTTGTACTATATTATTGTGGCACCGAGTTATGCTATATTATTGTGGCACCGAGTTGTTCTATATTATTGTGGCATCGAGTTGTGTTATATTATTGTGGCACCGAGTTATGCTATATTATTGTGGCACCGAGTTGTGCTATATTATTGTGGCACCGATTTGCGCTATGTTATTGTGGCACCGAGTTATGCTATAGTATTGTGGCATATTATTGTGGCACCGAGTTGTGCTATAATACTGTGGTACCGAGTTATGCTATATAATTGTGGCACCGAGTTATGCTTTATTACTGTGGCACCGAGTTATGCTATATTACTGTGGCACCTAGTTGTTCTATATTAGTGTGGTACCGAGTTGTACAATACTATTGTGGCATAGAGTTATGCTATATTACTGTGGCAACGAGTTATGCTATATTATTGTGGCACCGAGTTATGCTATATTATTGTGGTACCGATGTGTGCTATATTATGTATGGCATCGAGTTGTGCTATATTATTGTGGCACCGATGTATGCTATATTAGTGTGGCATCGAGTTGTGCTATATTAATGTGGCACCGATGTATGCTATATTAGTGTGGCATCGAGTTATGCTATATTATTGTGGCACCGAGTTATGCTATATTATTGTGGCACCGAGTTATGCTATATTATTGTGGCACCGAGTTATGCTATATTACTGTGGTATCGAGTTATGCTATATTATTGTGGTACCGAGTTGACTTAGTTTCCACCTGTCAATATGACATAATTTGAGAAACATATACTTACTCTCTGAGAATGTGCTGCTGATTCGCGCAGAAAATGTTCTTTGACGGAAATATAACCTGCAAATAGAGACACAAGTACAAGAGGTTATATACAGGTACAAACATAGGCCTACCACAGAAGCGGTTGTGCTGGAAGGGACAAATACACATTGGATGTGAAACTATGACTGTAATATGTACCCTTGTGTGTTTTACTGTGATCTGTACCCATGGAAGGGGCATACATATATATGTATTCTACTTCCATGTGTTATAATGGTAAAAATAAACCTTTCGTGACGTCATTACGCTGCGTGTATGACGTCATATGTTCGCAGATTTTATGATAAAAGTCAACCGTTCTGGTCATGAATAGGTATTATTCGGTAATCTTTCTTCGCTTAAACTGCTTTTTTATCAGAAGAGAGGATAAATAAAATATAATATTAGGGCAGGCTACTATATAGAGCCTCGCCTTGTACATATGCCTATATTTTTCCCAACTCACCTAATAAATTATAATGCATAATATAGGCCTATCTAGTTCCATGCACTATGTTATTGTGACCACTGTAGGCCTATCAAGCCGCATGTATGAATTGTATGCCTGCATCGTATGCAATTTATTTCGGCTACGATATAAAGGTTGCCGATATTTAGTAAATCCTAGACGGATCTGTAGTCCAATGGTAACACACTGGACTTGTAATCCAGGGGTCGCAGGTTCGATCCCCAGTCTGACCCTAATACGATTAACAGTCTTTCAGATGGGACGTTAAACAAAGGTCTCATGTCAGTGCTTTACACCGGGCACGTAAAAGAACCAGAGGACACTCTGGAATGGGTCTCTGTCTGTATCATTGCACCATCCTCCAAGAATCTAAAATGACTAATCTCTTCAGGAGGCGTCGCTCATATGGGCAACCGGTAGCGACGATAAATAAACGTAAAACACACAAAGTAAATCTTAAACCAATATCGATATTAAAGTTATGTTCTTGCATGTTCAGATAATTGTTGTTAGAGTGGAAGTCGTGATAGCGCAGTGGATGCACGTTCGCTTCAGGTGCGAAAGGTCCGGAGATCGAACCCCATTGAAGCCGTTACGATTGTGCCCTTAAGCACATAAGGCATTTAAATTCCACGTTGCCTCTTCTCTCTCCCGCGTGGCGTTGGATTCCATAAGGAATGAGTTCTCGAGAGTGATTAATATAAGTTGAAAGATCTTGTTTCGCAATCAAGCTAAAATAAATTTGTATAAACTAATTGTTGTTAGACTTAGCATAATCATGCTCTATTGTTTATAAACACAATCACAATCATACAAGTATTATTGGATCAATATGCTGGCAGGGCACTGCCTTGTTCTCGGTGTGCTGTTCCTGTGGACTTCTGCGAATGGACCCTTTTCCCGTTGTGAATTATTCGTTCGTTACTTTAACTGTTATTATATGTAACCTGTGTCTTTTCACAAATAAAGTTCTGTTCTGTTCTGTACATACATAGACACATAGGTTGGACTACAAATTATAACAACAATAGATTCGGTCCTCACCATTGCATCAGATATATAAGGTATTGTTTATTTTGTATGAAAAATATTAGAAGTGTGTCGAGTGATACTACAATACAATATAATTGAAAGTATTTGTTTTCTAGAGAGAAAACCACATGTAGAAAAACAGACAAGTATGTTCAGATGTCATCGCCCCACCCCCTAGACCCATGCTACCAGAGTAACGCATAATTATGGTGCCTTGCGAAGCTTAATATATAACTTGTTTAGCAGCATGCTTGATGCTTACTGTTTAAAGCAGCATTACATCGTATGAAATAATATATATTTGAAAAATTCAATTTTTACGTATTTGTAGCAATGGTGACGCACTTGTTTACAACCGGAACGCATCGTCCCACTTGTTTACATTCAGAATGCATCGACCCCATTTGTCCCACGTTGTCTTTTTTAATTAAATTACTTGATATGTTGATTCATACCTCTGTTAGCTAAGTCTTTTAGGGGCATTTCTACATCCCCGCGAGGGGTTCGACATTAGAGGAAGATAGATAGATAGATAGTATTTCATGTTCAAGATATGTACGTTGTTTTCTACATCCTCTGTTGTTTCACGCATGCGCGTTGTGCGTGTTTACATTTCGTGTGTTGATAAACAAATTCGCGTATACGACGATTTAAATTTATTGGAATGTTATCGTTTCTGAGCGACTATTTCGATTTTTGTAAACGCACACACATTAGTATTTATATTTTACCAAAAACATCCTTTATTATGATATAATGCTGCTATAAATATTTCAGTTTTTTTTATATAAATATTTGGACATGATTGAAAATAGATTCATTTTGATCATCAGTTAGGTTTGTTTTCGTATATGTTGGATGAAAAACTCGCGTATTGTAAAACTATTTCCTCCGCTGGACAATGAAACGAGTACATCTAAAAATGTTCAACTTTCTTAGCATTTAATAATCAGTTTATTTATTTCCTGTGGAGATATTGACCACTTTAAAGCGGAATTACATGGCAAAAAGCAAATAAAATGCATTGTGTATGTAATTGTACACTGCAGTCACCTTAACTCTTTCAGAGAAAATCTAAATAAGCTACTAGCTTCCGATTTAATCCATTTGTTCTTGTATATTAATGTTACAACATGATGTAAATATTGATAAAATAAAATATGTTTAAACTAACTCTTTCAGCGCCGAATAAATTCAGAGCATGTGCAAACAACATAGATCCAGATCAACCGCGGCGCAACTCCGCGTCTGATCAGGATCTATGTTGTTTGCTATTCGGACAGATGGTTCAGCTTCACTGTCTGAAGAGCAATCAGCATATAGCCTGATCAGACGGCATGTTCTGTTTTGTCCGATCGGGTTCTCTACTTTTTTACAAAGTCGCTTTTATGTTAAATTATTATTGTCATTATGAGGGCTTGGGTAATACTACAAGGCCAACTACGTCTCTCTACATAACCCATATATGACTTCAATGAAGTAAAATAATGGTATTTGAGTGTCATGAATGAAATCATTATTATGACAATAGGCACCCATAAATGATTCATTTTGATGATTTGGGTAGTATTTAGACTGTTTCAACATCGTTGTCTTAAAGCGGAATAACATCGCAAAAAGCAAACAAATGCATTTTGTCACGTACAAATGGATTGCTACTACACATTCTTCCAAATACATTCGAACACTAACATTGAATCAATAAACAGTGTTTTTGTTTTTTACAAACTTTCAAAATTGAAAATAGGAGTTCATATAATGGTCATCCATGCTACTGAATTGACGTTTAGAGATAATTTAACTAAGATTAGTTTGTTTATTGATTGAAATACTCAGTATTTTAGGCAAATATTTGGAAAACAATTATACCATATAATAATTTTTTTTATGACAATACATTCTGCAGATATATGCGTTTTCACTGATGTAGTGTCACTTTAACATAGCATTAGCATTGTTCAGATCATATTGAACTTCGATCGAATCTGTGTGACCAAGGTATACATTTACCTTTTTATAATGCCACAATAATATAGAACAACTCGGTGCCACAATAATATAGTACAACTCGGTGCCACAATAATATAGCATACATCGGTGCCACAATAATATAGCACAACTCGATGCCACACTAATATAGCATACATCGGTGCCACACTAATATAGCACAACTCGATGCCACACTAATATAGCATACATCGGTGCCACATTAATATAGCATAACTCGATGCCATACATAATATAGCACACCTCGGTACCAAAATAATATAGCATACATCGGTGCCACAATAATATAGCACAACTCGATGCCACACTAATATAGCATACATCGGTGCCACAATAATATAGCACAACTCGATGCCACACTAAAATAGCATACATCGGTGCCACAGTAATATAGCATAACTCGATGCCATACATAATATAGCACACCTCGGTACCAAAATAATATAGCACAACTCGGTGCCACAGTAATAAAGCATAACTCGGTGCCACAATAATATAGCATAACTCGGTGCCACAGTATTATAGCACAACTCGGTGCCACAATAATATAGCACAACTCGGTGCCACAATAATATAGAACAATTCGGTGCCACAATAATATAGTACAACTCGGTGCAACAATAATATAGCATACATCGGTGCCACAATAATATAGAACAACTCGGTTCCACAATAATATAGCATAACTCGGTGCCACAATAATATAGTACAACTCGATGCCACAATAATATAGAACAACTCGATGCCACAATAATATAGCATAACTCGATGCCACAATAATATAGAACAACTCGGTGCCACAATAATATAGCATAACTCGGTATCACAATAATATAGCACAACTCGATGCCACAATAATATAGCATAACTCGGTACCACAATAATATAGCATAACTCGGTACCACAATAATATAGCATAACTCGGTGCCACAATAATATA
>JABXNX010000846.1:0-14379 GCA_014843695.1 Archivesica marissinica
TTATACCACAGTTATCCACTTATACCATGGTTATCCACTTATACCACGGGTATCCACTTATACCACGGGTATCCACTTATACCACGGGTATCCACTTATACCACGGGTATCCACTTATACCACGGATATCCACTTATACCACGGGTATCCACTTATACCACGGATATCCACTTATACCACGGATATCCACTTATACCATGGTTATCCACTTATACCACGGATATCCACTTATACCACAGTTATCCACTTATACCATGGATATCCACTTATAGCACGGGTATCCACTTATACCATGGGTATCCACTTATACCATGGGTATCCACTTATACCATGGGTATCCACTTATACCACGGATATCCACTTATACCACAGATATCCACTTATACCATAGATATCCACTTATACCATGGGTATCCACTTATACCACAGATATCCACTTATACCATGGTATCCACTTATACCACGGGTATCCACTTATACCATGATATCCACTTATACCACGGGTATCCACTTATACCACGGACCCTATCCACGTATCCATATACCTTATACCATGGTATCCACTTATACCACGGGTATCCACTTATACCACGGATATCCACTTATACCATGGGTATCCACTTATACCACGGATATCCACTTATACCACGGGTATCCACTTATACCATGGGTATCCACTTATACCACGGGTATCCACTTATACCACGGATATCCACTTATACCACGGGTATCCACTTATACCACGGATATCCACTTATACCATGGGTATCCACTTATACCATGGTATCCACTAATATACCACGGGTATCTACTTATACCACGGGTATCCACTTATACCACAGATATCCAAACTTATACCACGGGTATCCACTTATACCACTGATATCCAATTATACCCGCTTATACCATGGGTATCCACTTATACCACGGGTATCCACTTATACCACGGATATCCACTTATACCATGGGTATCCACTTATACCACTGGTATCCACTTATACCATGGTTATCCACTTATACCATGGGTATCCACTTATACCATGGATATCCACTTATACCACAGTTATCCACTTATACCACGGATATCCACTTATACCATGGGTATCCACTTATACCACGGATATCCACTTATACCACGGATATCCACTTATACCATGGGTATCCACTTATAACACAGATTCCACTTATACCTGTATCCACTTATACCACTGGTATCCACTTATACCATGGTTATCCACTTATACCATGGGTATCCACTTATACCACGGATATCCACTTATACCATGGGTATCCACTTATACCACGGATATCCACTTATACCACGGTTATCCACTTATACCACTGGTATCCACTTATACCATGGTATCCACTTATACCACGGTATCCACTTATACCAGGTATCCACTTATACCACGTATCACTTATACAGATATCCACTTATACCAGGGTATCCACTTATACCACGGATATCCACTTATACCACGGGTATCCACTTATACCACGGTCACTTATACCACGGATATCCACTTATACCATGGTTATCCACTTATACCATGGGTATCCACTTATACCACGGATATCCACTTATACCATGGGTATCCACTTATACCACGGATATCCACTTATACCACAGTTATCCACTTATACCATGGCTATCCACTTATACCATGGGTATCCACTTATACCACGGATATCCACTTATACCATGGGTATCCACTTATACCACGGATATCCACTTATACCACAGTTATCCACTTATACCACAGATATCCACTTATACCATGGGTATCCACTTATACCACGGATATCCACTTATACCATGGGTATCCACTTATACCACGGGTATCCACTTATACCACGGATATCCACTTATACCATGGGTATCCACTTATACCACTGGTATCCACTTATACCATGGTTATCCACTTATACCATGGGTATCCACTTATACCACGGATATCCACTTATACCATGGGTATCCACTTATACCACGGATATCCACTTATACCACAGTTATCCACTTATACCACAGTTATCCACTTATACCACAGATATCCACTTATACCATGGGTATCCACTTATACCACGATATCCACTTATACCATGGGTATCCACTTATACCACGGATATCCACTTATACCATAGGTATCCACTTATACCACAGTTATCCACTTATACCACGGATATCCACTTATACCATGGGTATCTACTTATACCACGGATATCCACTTATACCACGGATATCCACTTATACCATGGGTATCCACTTATACCATGGGTATCCACTTATACCACGGATATCCACTTATACCATGGGTATCCACTTATAACACAGATATCCACTTATACCATGGGTATCCACTTATACCACGGATATCCACTTATACCACAGTTATCCACTTATACCATGGGTATCTACTTATACCACGGGTATCCATTTATACCACGGGTATCTACTTATACCACGGGTATCCACTTATACCACGGATATCCACTTATACCACGGGTATCTACTTATACCACGGGTATCCACTTATACCACTGATATCCAATTATACCTGCTTATACCATGGGTATCCACTTATACCACGGGTATCCACTTATACCACGGATATCCACTTATACCCGCTTATACCATGGGTATCCACTTATACCACGGATATCCACTTATACCACGGATATCCACTTATACCACGGGTATCCACTTATACCATGGGTATCCACTTATACCACGGGTATCCACTTATACCATGGGTATCCACTTATACCACGGATATCCACTTATACCACAGATATCCACTTATACCATGGGTATCCACTTATACCACAGATATCCACTTATACCATGGATATCCACTTATACCATGGATCCACTTATATATACACGTATCCACTTATACCAGGGTATCCACTTATACCACGGATATCCACTTATACCTATCCACTTATACCACGATATCTCACTTATACCAGGTATCCACTTATACCACGGGTATCCACTTATACCACGGATATCCACTTATACCAGGGTATCCACTTATACCAGGTATCCACTTATACCCGGTATCCACTTATACCACGGGTATCCACTTATACCACGGATATCCACTTATACCACAGTTATCCACTTATACCACGGATATCCACTTATACCATGGGTATCCACTTATACCACGGATATCCACTTATACCATGGGTATCCACTTATACCACGGGTATCCACTTATACCACGGATATCCACTTATACCATGGGTATCCACTTATACCACTGGTATCCACTTATACCATGGTTATCCACTTATACCATGGGTATCCACTTATACCACGGATATCCACTTATACCATGGGTATCCACTTATACCACGGATATCCACTTATACCACAGTTATCCACTTATACCACTGGTATCCACTTATACCATGGTTATCCACTTATACCATGGGTATCCACTTATACCACGGATATCCACTTATACCATGGATATCCACTTATACCACGGGTATCCACTTATACCACAGTTATCCACTTATACCACGGATATCCACTTATACCATGGGTATCCACTTATACCACGGATATCCACTTATACCACGGATATCCACTTATACCATGGGTATCCACTTATACCACAGATATCCACTTATACCATGGGAATCCACTTATACCACGGATATCCACTTATACCACAGTTATCCACTTATACCATGGGTATCTACTTATACCACGGGTATCCACTTATACCACGGGTATCCACTTATACCACGGGTATCCACTTATACCACGGATATCCACTTATACCACGGTATCCACTTATACCACGGTATCCACTTATACCACGATATCCATTATATCCACTTATACCATGGTATCCACTTATACCACGGGTATCCACTTATACCACGGGTATCCACTTATACCACGGATATCCACTTATACCACAGATATCCACTTATACCATGGTATCCACTTATACCACGGATATCCACTTATACCATGGATATCCACTTATACCATGGGTATCCACTTATACCACGGATATCCACTTATACCACAGTTATCCACTTATACCATGGGTATCCACTTATACCACGGATATCCACTTATACCACGGGTATCCACTTATACCACGGATATCTACTTATACCATGGGTATCCACTTATACCATGAGTATCCACTTATACCACGGATATACCACGGGTATCCACTTATACCACGGGTATCCACTTATACCACGGATATCCACTTATACCATGGGTATCCACTTATACCACTGGTATCCACTTATACCATGGTTATCCACTTATACCATGGGTATCCACTTATACCATGGTTATCCACTTATACCACGGGTATCCACTTATACCACGGATATCCACTTATACCACGGATATCCACTTATACCACTGGTATCCACTTATACCATGGTTATCCACTTATACCACGGATATCCACTTATACCATGGTTATCCACTTATACCACGGATATCCACTTATACCACAGGTATCCACTTATACCACGGATATCCACTTATACCACGGGTATCCACTTATACCACGGATATCCACTTATACCACGGATATCCACTTATACCACGGGTATCCACTTATACCACGGATATCCACTTATACCATGGATATCCACTTATACCATGAGTATCCACTTATACCACGGATATCCACTTATACCATGGTTATCCACTTATACCACGGATATCCACTTATACCACAGTTATCCACTTATACCACAGTTATCCACTTATACCATGGTTATCCACTTATACCACGGGTATCCACTTATACCACGGGTATCCACTTATACCACGGGTATCCACTTATACCACGGGTATCCACTTATACCACGGGTATCCACTTATACTACGGTTATCCACTAATACCACGGATATCCACTTATACCACGGATATCCACTTATACCACGGTTATCCACTTATACCACAGTTATCCACTTATACCACAGTTATCCACTTATACCATGGGTATCCACTTATACCACGGGTATCCACTTATACCACAGTTATCTACTTATACCACAGTTATCCACTTATACCATGGTTATCCACTTATACCACGGGTATCCACTTATACCACGGATATCCACTTATACCACGGGTATCCACTTATACCACTGATATCCAATTATACCTGCTTATACCATGGGTATCCACTTATACCATTGATATCCACTTATACCATGGTTATCCACTTATACAATGGGTATCCACTTATACCATGGTTATCCACTTATACCACGGATATCCACTTATACCACTCGTATCCACTTATACCATGGTTATCCACTTATACCACGGATATCCACTTATACCATGGTTATCCACTTATACCATGGGTATCCACTTATACCACAGATATCCACTTAAACCATGGATATCCACTTATACCATGAGTATCCACTTATACCACGGATATCCACTTATACCACGGATATCCACTTAAACCACAGTTATCCACTTATACCACGGATATCCACTTATACCACAGTTATCCATTTATACCATGAGTATCCACTTATACCACGGATATCCACTTATACCATGGTTATCCACTTATACCATGGGTATCCACTTATACCATGGGTATCCACTTATACCACAGATATCCACTTAAACCATGGATATCCACTTTTACCATGAGTATCCACTTATACCACGGATATCCACTTATACCATGACTATCCACTTATACCACGGATATCCACTTAAACCACAGGTATCCACTTATACCACGGATATCCACTTATACCACAGTTATCCACTTATACCACAGATATCCACTTATACCACGGATATCCACTTATAACCATGGTTATCCACTTATACCACGGATATCCAATTATACAACAGTTATCCACTTATACCATGGGTATCCACTTATACCATTATCCACTTATACCGAGTATCCACTTATACCACGGATATCCACTTATACGACGGTTATCCACTTATACCACGGTTATCCACTTATACCACGGATATCCACTTATAACCATGGTTATCCACTTATACCACGGATATCCAATTATACAACAGTTATCCACTTATACCATGGGTATCCACTTATACTATGAGTATCCACTTATACCACGGATATCCACTTATACCACGGTTATCCACTTATACCACGGTTATCCACTTATACCACGGATATCCACTTATACTACGGGTATCTACTTATACCACGGGTATCCACTTATACTACTGATATCCAATTATACCTGCTTATACCATGGGTATCCACTTATACCATGGGTATCCACTTATACCACGGGTATCTACTTATACCACGGGTATCCACTTATACGACAGATATCCACTTATACCACGGGTATCCACTTATACCACTGATATCCAATTATACCTGCTTATACCATGGGTATTCACTTATACCATTGGTATCCACTTATACCATGGTTATCCACTTATACAATGGGTATCCACTTATACCATGGTTATCCACTTATACCACGGATATCCACTTATACCACGGATATCCACTTATACCACGGATATCCACTTATACCACTCGTATCCACTTATACCATGGTTATCCACTTATACCACGGATATCCACTTATACCATGGTTATCCACTTATACCATGGGTATCCACTTATACCACATATATCCACTTAAACCATGGATATCCACTTATACCATGAGTATCCACTTATACCACGGATATCCACTTATACTATGAGTATCCACTTATACCACGGATATCCACTTATACCACGGATATCCACTTAAACCACAGTTATCCACTTATACCACGGATATCCACTTATACCACAGTTATCCACTTATACCATGAGTATCCACTTATACCACGGTTATCCACTTATACCACGGTTATCCACTTATACTACGGGTATCCACTTATACCACGGGTATCTACTTATACCACGGGTATCCACTTATACGACAGATATCCACTTATACCACGGGTATCCACTTATACCACTGATATCCAATTATACCTGCTTATACCATGGGTATCCACTTATACCATGGGTATCCACTTATACCACGGATATCCACTTATACCACAGTTATCCACTTATACCATGGGTATCTACTTATACCACGGGTATCCATTTATACCACGGGTATCTACTTATACAACGGGTATCCACTTATACCATGAGTATCCACTTATACCACGGATATCCACTTATACCACGGATATCCACTTAAACCACAGTTATCCACTTATACCACGGATATCCACTTATACCACAGTTATCCACTTATACCATGAGTATCCACTTATACCACGGTAATCCACTTATACCACGGTTATCCACTTATACCACGGATATCCACTTATACTACGGGTATCCACTTATACCACGGGTTTCTACTTATACCACGGGTATCCACTTATACGACAGATATCCACTTATACCACGGGTATCCACTTATACCACTGATATCCAATTATACCTGCTTATACCATGGGTATCCACTTATACCATGGGTATCCACTTATACCATGGGTATCCACTTATAACACAGATATCCACTTATACCATGGGAATCCACTTATACCACGGATATCCACTTATACCACAGTTATCCACTTATACCATGGGTATCTACTTATACCACGGGTATCCATTTATACCACGGGTATCTACTTATACAACGGGTATCCACTTATACCACGGATATCCACTTATACCACAGTTATCCACTTATACCACTGGTATCCACTTATACCATGGTTATCCACTTATACCATGGGTATCCACTTATACCACGGATATCCACTTATACCATGGCATCCACTTATACCACGGATATCCACTTATACCATGGGTATCCACTTATACGACAGATATCCACTTATACCATGGGTATCCACTTATACCACGGATATCCACTTATACCATGGGTATCCACTTATACCACGGATATCCACTTATACCACAGTTATCCACTTATACCACAGATATCCACTTATACCATGGGTATCCACTTATACCACGGATATCCACTTATACCATGGGTATCCACTTATACCACGGGTATCCACTTATACCACGGATATCCACTTATACCATGGGTATCCACTTATACCACTGGTATCCACTTATACCATGGTTATCCACTTATACCATGGGTATCCACTTATACCACGGATATCCACTTATACCATGGGTATCCACTTATACCACGGATATCCACTTATACCACAGTTATCCATATACCACTGGTATCCACTTATACCATGGTTATCCACTTATACCATGGGTATCCACTTATACCACGGATATCCACTTATACCATGGGTATCCACTTATACCACGGATATCCACTTATACCACAGTTATCCACTTATACCACAGATATCCACTTATACCATGGGTATCCACTTATACCACGGATATCCACTTATACCATGGGTATCCACTTATACCATGGATATCCACTTATACGATGGGTATCCACTTATACCACAGTTATCCACTTATACCACGGATATCCACTTATACCATGGGTATCCACTTATACCACGGATATCCACTTATACCACGGATATCCACTTATACCATGGGTATCCACTTATAACACAGATATCCACTTATACCATGGGTATCCACTTATACCACGGATATCCACTTATACCACGGATATCCACTTATACCATGGGTATCCACTTATACCACGGGTATCCACTTATACCACGGGTATCCACTTATACCACGGGTATCCACTTATACCACGGATATCCACTTATACCACAGTTATCCACTTATACCACAGATATCCACTTATACCATGGGTATCCACTTATACCACGGATATCCACTTATACCATGGGTATCCACTTATACCACGGGTATCCACTTATACCACGGATATCCACTTATACCATGGGTATCCACTTATACCACTGGTATCCACTTATACCATGGTTATCCACTTATACCATGGGTATCCACTTATACCACGGATATCCACTTATACCATGGGTATCCACTTATACCATGGGTATCCACTTATACCACGGATATCCACTTATACCACAGATATCCACTTATACCATGGATATCCACTTATACATGAGTATCCACTTATACCACGGATATCCACTTATACCACGGGTATCCACTTATACCACGGGTATCCACTTATACCACGGATATCCACTTATACCATGGTTATCCACTTATACCACGGATATCCAATTATACCACAGTTATCCACTTATACCATGGGTATCCACTTATACCATGAGTATCCACTTATACCACGGATATCCACTTATACCACGGTTATCCACTTATACCACGGTTATCCACTTATACCACGGATATCCACTTATAACCATGGTTATCCACTTATACCACGGATATCCAATTATACCACAGTTATCCACTTATACCATGGGTATCCACTTATACTATGAGTATCCACTTATACCACGGATATCCACTTATACCACGGTTATCCACTTATACCACGGTTATCCACTTATACCACGGATATCCACTTATACCACGGGTATCTACTTATACCACGGGTATCCACTTATACCACTGATATCCAATTATACCTGCTTATACCATGGGTATCCACTTATACCACGGGTATCCACTTATACCACGGGTATCTACTTATACCACGGGTATCCACTTATACGACAGATATCCACTTATACCACGGGTATCCACTTATACCACTGATATCCATTATACCTTATACCATGGGTATCCACTTATACCATGGGTATCCACTTATACCATGGTTATCCACTTATACCATGGGTATCCACTTATACCATGGTTATCCACTTATACCACGGTTATCCACTTATACCACGGGTATCCACTTATACCACGGATATCCACTTATACCATGGGTATCCACTTATACCATGGGTATCCACTTATACCACGGATATCCACTTATACCACAGATATCCACTTATACCATGGGTATCCACTTATACCACAGATATCCACTTATACCACGGATATCCACTTATACCACAGTTATCCACTTATACCATGGGTATCCACTTATACCACGGATATCCACTTATACCACGGGTATCCACTTATACCACGGGTATCCACTTATACCATGGTTATCCACTTATACCATGGGTATCCACTTATACCACGGATATCCACTTATACCATGGGTATCCACTTATACCACGGATATCCACTTATACCACAGTTATCCACTTATACCACAGATATCCACTTATACCATGGGTATCCACTTATACCACGGATATCCACTTATACCATGGGTATCCACTTATACCATGGATATCCACTTATACCATGGGTATCCACTTATACCACGGATATCCACTTATACCACGGATATCCACTTATACCATGGGTATCCACTTATACCACAGATATCCACTTATACCATGGGTATCCACTTATACCACGGATATCCACTTATACCACAGTTATCCACTTATACCATGGGTATCCACTTATACCACGGGTATCCACTTATACCACGGGTATCCACTTATACCACGGGTATCCACTTATACCACGGATATCCACTTATACCACAGTTATCCACTTATACCACTGGTATCCACTTATACCATGGTTATCCACTTATACCATGGGTATCCACTTATACCACGGATATCCACTTATACCATGGGTATCCACTTATACCACGGATATCCACTTATACCAGGGTATCCACTTATACCACGGATACCACATACCATTATCCACTTATACCACGATATCCACTTATACATGGTATCCACTTATACCACGGATATCCACTTATACCATGGGTATCCACTTATACCACGGGTATCCACTTATACCACGGATATCCACTTATACCATGGGTATCCACTTATACCACTGGTATCCACTTATACCATGGTTATCCACTTATACCATGGGTATCCACTTATACCACGGATATCCACTTATACCATGGGTATCCACTTATACCACGGATATCCACTTATACCACAGTTATCCACTTATACCACTGGTATCCACTTATACCATGGTTATCCACTTATACCATGGGTATCCACTTATACCACGGATATCCACTTATACCATGGGTATCCACTTATACCACGGATATCCACTTATACCATGGGTATCCACTTATACCACGGATATCCACTTATACCACAGTTATCCACTTATACCACAGATATCCACTTATACCATGGGTATCCACTTATACCACGGATATCCACTTATACCATGGGTATCCACTTATACCACGGGTATCCACTTATACCACGGATATCCACTTATACCATGGGTATCCACTTATACCACTGGTATCCACTTATACCATGGTTATCCACTTATACCATAGGTATCCACTTATACCACGGATATCCACTTATACCATGGGTATCCACTTATACCATGGGTATCCACTTATACCACGGATATCCACTTATACCACAGATATCCACTTATACCATGGGTATCCACTTATACCACAGATATTCACTTAAACCATGGATATCCACTTATACTATGGGAATCCACTTATACCACGGATATCCACTTATACCACAGTTATTCACTTATACTATGGGTATCTACTTATACCACGGATATCCACTTATACCACGGGTATCCATTTATACCACGGGTATCTACTTATACCATGGATATCCACTTATGACATGAGTATCCACTTATACCACGGATATCCACTTATACCACGGGTATCTACTTATACCACGGGTATCCACTTATACCACAGATATCCACTTATACCCGCTTATACCACGGGTATCCATTTATACCACGGGTATCTACTTATACCATGGATATCCACTTATGCCATGAGTATCCACTTAAACCACAGGTATCTACTTATACCACGGATATCCACTTATACCACAGTTATCCACTTATACCACATATATCCACTTATACCACGGATATCCACTTATAACCATGGTTATCCACTTATACCACGGATATCCAATTATACAACAGTTATCCACTTATACCATGGGTATCCACTTATACCACGAGTATCCACTTATACCACGGATATCCACTTATACGACGGTTATCCACTTATACCACGGTTATCCACTTATTCCACGGATATCCACTTATAACCATGGTTATCCACTTATACCACGGATATCCAATTATACAACAGTTATCCACTTATACCATGGGTATCCACTTATACTATGAGTATCCACTTATACCACGGATATCCACTTATACCACGGTTATCCACTTATACCACGGTTATCCACTTATACCATGGGTATCCACTTATACCACGGATATCCACTTATACCATGGGTATCCACTTATACCACGGATATCCACTTATACCACAGTTATCCACTTATACCAAAGATATCCACTTATACCATGGGTATCCACTTATACCACGGATATCCACTTATACCATGGGTATCCACTTATACCACGGGTATCCACTTATACCATGGATATCCACTTATACCATGGGTATCCACTTATACCACTGGTATCCACTTATACCATGGTTATCCACTTATACTATGGGTATCCACTTATACCACGGATATCCACTTATACCATGGGTATCCACTTATACCACGGATATCCACTTATACCACAGTTATCCACTTATACCACTGGTATCCACTTATACCATGGTTATCCACTTATACCATGGGTATCCACTTATACCACGGATATCCACTTATACCATGGGTATCCACTTATACCACGGATATCCACTTATACCACAGTTATCCACTTATACCACAGATATCCACTTATACCATGGGTATCCACTTATACCACGGATATCCACTTATACCATGGGTATCCACTTATACCATGGATATCCACTTATACCATGGGTATCCACTTATACCACAGTTATCCACTTATACCACGGATATCCACTTATACCATGGGTATCCACTTATACCACGGATATCCACTTATACCACGGATATCCACTTATACCACAGTTATCCACTTATACCATGGGTATCCACTTATACCACGGATATCCACTTATACCACGGGTATCCATTTATACCACGGGTATCTACTTATACCATGGATATCCACTTATGACATGAGTATCCACTTATACCACGGATATCCACTTATACCACGGGTATCTACTTATACCACGGGTATCCACTTATACCACAGATATCCACTTATACCCGCTTATACCACGGGTATCCATTTATACCACGGGTATCTACTTATACCATGGATATCCACTTATGCCATGAGTATCCACTTAAACCACAGGTATCCACTTATACCACGGATATCCACTTATACCACAGTTATCCACTTATACCACATATATCCACTTATACCACGGATATCCACTTATAACCATGGTTATCCACTTATACCACGGATATCCAATTATACAACAGTTATCCACTTATACCATGGGTATCCACTTATACCACGAGTATCCACTTATACCACGGATATCCACTTATACCACGGTTATCCACTTATACCACGGTTATCCACTTATACCACGGATATCCACTTATACCATGGTTATCCACTTATACCACGGATATCCAATTATACAACAGTTATCCACTTATACCATGGGTATCCACTTATACCATGAGTATCCACTTATACCACGGATATCCACTTATACCACGGTTATCCACTTATACCACGGTTATCCACTTATACCATGGGTATCCACTTATACCACGGATATCCACTTATACCATGGGTATCCACTTATACCACGGATATCCACTTATACCACAGTTATCCACTTATACCACAGATATCCACTTATACCATGGGTATCCACTTATACCACGGATATCCACTTATACCATGGGTATCCACTTATACCACGGGTATCCACTTATACCACGGATATCCACTTATACCATGGGTATCCACTTATACCACTGGTATCCACTTATACCATGGTTATCCACTTATACCATGGGTATCCACTTATACCACGGATATCCACTTATACCATGGGTATCCACTTATACCACGGATATCCACTTATACCACAGTTATCCACTTATACCACTGGTATCCACTTATACCATGGTTATCCACTTATACCATGGGTATCCACTTATACCACGGATATCCACTTATACCATGGGTATCCACTTATACCACGGATATCCACTTATACCACAGTTATCCACTTATACCACGGATATCCACTTATACCATGGGTATCCACTTATACCACGGATATCCACTTATACCACGGGTATCCACTTATACCATGGATATCCACTTATACCATGGGTATCCACTTATACCACAGTTATCCACTTATACCACGGATATCCACTTATACCATGGGTATCCACTTATACCACG
>JABXNX010000155.1:0-13770 GCA_014843695.1 Archivesica marissinica
ACATGGACAATCTGTCATACTGCCATACACTCTGTATTAAACTTGTATATCTGTACAATGTCTATGACATGGACAATCTGTCATACTGCCATACACTCTGTATTAAACTTGTATATGTGTACAATGTCTATAACATAGACAACCTGTCATACTGTCATACACTCTGTATTAAATGTGTATATGTGTACAATGTCTATAACATGGACAATCTGTCATACTACCATACACTGTATTAAACTTGTATATGTGTACAATGTCTATAACATAGACAATCTGTCATACTGCCATACACTCTGTATTAAACTTGTATATGTGTACAATGTCTATAACATAGACAACCTGTCATACTACCATACACTCTGTATTATACTTGTATATGTGTACAATGTATATAACATAGGCAACCTGTCATATTGCCATACACTCTGTATTAAACTTGTATATGTGTACAATGTCTATAACATGGACAACCTGTCATACTGCCATACACTCTGTATTAAACTTGTATATGTGTACAATGTCTAACATGGACAATCTGTCATACTGCCATACACTCTGTATTAAACTTGTATATGTGTACAATGTCTAACATGGACAATCTGTCATACTGCCATACACTCTGTATTAAACTTGTATATGTGTACAATGTCTATAACATAGGCAATCTGTCATACTGCCATACACTCTGTATTAAACTTGTATATGTGTACAATGTCTATAACATAGGCAATCTGTCATACTACCATACACTCTGTATTAAACTTGTATATGTCTACAATGTCTATAACATAGGCAACCTGTCATACTGCCATACACTCTGTATTAAACGTGTATATGTGTACAATGTCTATAACATGGACAACCTGTCATACTACCATACACTCTGTATTAAACTTGTATATGTGTACAATGTCTATAACATAGGCAACCTGTCATACTGCCATACACTCTGTATTAAACTTGTATATGTGTACAATGTCTATAACATAGGCAACCTGTCATACTGCCATACACTCTGTATTAAACGTGTATATGTGTACAATGTCTATAACATGGACAACCTGTCATACTACCATACACTCTGTGTTAAACTTGTATATGTGTACAATGTCTATAACATAGGCAACCTGTCATACTGCCATACACTCTGTATTAAACTTGTATATGTGTACAATGTCTAACATGGACAATCTGTCATACTGCCATACACTCTATATTAAACTTGTATATGTGTACAATGTCTATAATATAGGCAACCTGTCATACTGCCATACACTCTGTATTAAACGTGTATATTTGTACAATGTCTATAACATGGACAACCTGTCATACTACCATACACTCTGTATTAAACTTGTTTATGTGTACAATGTCTATAACATAGACAACCTGTCATACTGCCATACACTCTGTATTAAACTTGTATATATGTACAATGTCTATAACATGGACAATCTGTCATACTGCCATACACTCTTTATTAAACTTGTATATGTGTACAATGTCTAACATGGACAATCTGTCATACTGCCATACACTCTGTATTAAACTTGTATATGTGTACAATGTCTATAACATAGACAACCTGTCATACTGCCATGCACTCTGTATTAAATGTGTATATGTGTACAATGTCTATAACATGGACAATCTGTCATACTACCATACACTGTATTAAACTTGTATATGTGTACAATGTCTATAACATAGGCAATCTGTCATACTGCCATACACTCTGTATTAAACTTGTATATGTGTACAATGTCTATAACATAGGCAACCTGTCATACTGCCATACACTCTGTATTAAACGTGTATATGTGTACAATGTCTATAACATAGGCAATCTGTCATACTGCCATACACTCTGTATTAAACTTGTATATGTGTACAATGTCTATAACATAGGCAACCTGTCATACTGCCATACACTCTGTATTAAACGTGTATATGTGTACAATGTCTATAACATAGGCAATCTGTCATACTGCCATACACTCTGTATTAAACTTGTATATGTGTACAATGTCTATAACATAGGCAACCTGTCATACTGCCATACACTCTGTATTAAACGTGTATATGTGTACAATGTCTATAACATAGGCAATCTGTCATACTGCCATACACTCTGTATTAAACTTGTATATGTGTACAATGTCTATAACATAGGCAACCTGTCATACTGCCATACACTCTGTATTAAACGTGTATATGTGTACAATGTCTATAACATAGGCAATCTGTCATACTGCCATACACTCGTATACTTGTTATTGTACAAGTCTATAAAATAGGAACCTGACATACTGCCATACACTCTGTATAAACTTGTAACTGTGTACAATGTCTAAAGGTACACTGTCATACTGCCATACCACTTTATTAAACTTGTATAGTGTACAATGTCTATAACATGGCAATCTGTCATACTGCCAATACACTCTGTATTAAAAATTGTATATGTGTACAATGTCTATAACATAGGACAACCTGCTCATAATGCCATACACTCTGTATTAAACGTGTATATGTGTACAATGTCTATAACATGGACAACCTGTCATACTACCATACACTCTGTATTAAACTTGTATATGTGTACAATGTCTATAACATAGGCAACCTGTCATACTGCCATACACTCTGTATTAAACTTGTTTATGTGTACAATGTCTATAACATAGACAACCTGTCATACTGCCATACACTCCGTATTATAATTATAATAATAATAATAATAAAGACTTTATTTAACGAGAGTACTCATTTAACAAAAGATAATCTACCATGAGGCCCTCAACATATATACAATCAATGCAATCAAAAGATAGCACTATAAGTGAGAACTGCACATTGGAATAATATAGTAATGTAAAAGCTGAAAAATAGAGAAACTATATTTAATATGTAATGGAATATGATGATATATGGAATTGGCTAGCAGAGTAGAAAATAGGAATGAGACAATTAATGATACTAGATCTATCTAACAATATGCAGATTTGACTTGTAGTGGTATCTTCAAAATATGTATGAAATCAACTTAAAGACAGCAGCAATATTTACGATTCTAATAAATATAGCAATCGCAATACACATTTATAATAACAGTAGAAGTGCGCGATTAGTTTGAATTGTTATAGTCCCACCTTAAGTAGAGAATTTTGAACTGTTGGATGGTTGGAGCATTTTGAACTGAGTGAGGCAATGAATTCCAAATAGATGATCCTGAAAATTCAAATGTATTACGAAATAATTCACAATTTGGTCTTGGTGTGTATAATTGATATTCTGAGGTTGATCTAAGAATTCTAGGATGTATATCAGAAGTAAAAGTGAAGGACGATTTTAAATAGTCTGGAGCAGCTCCATGTAATGTTTTATACATTTGTATAGCCTTATGATATATGACTCGTTCTGGAAAGGTCATCCATTTTAGTTGGGAGAATAATAATTGCGATGGAGTGTCAAAGTCCTGATCTAGAATTAGTCTAGCTGCTCTCTTTTGTAACCGAACTATTTTATCTTCTAAAGATGAGTTGCAGTTACCACAAACCACACAACAAAAGTCTAAGTGAGGCAATATGTAAGCATTGTAGAAGAGGTTGCGATTGGGAATAGAGAGATACCTTTTTATACGAGACAATAAATATAAATAAGAGTTACATTTTTTGAGAACATTGTCAGTATGCTTATCCCAGGATAGTGTGTTGTCAATCATAACTCCGAGTAGTCGTTCAGCAGAACTCGGATGTATGACGGTGTTGTTCACTTTCACTTCAAGAGCAGACTCACTGATACTATGAGCTTTTGATTTAGAGGAAATATACATGATTTTGGTCTTAGAGGTATTGAGAATCATACGATTGTCTAAACACCACTGTTGAACATTTATCAAATCAGTAGATAAAAGAAGTAGTAAGAGTGTCAAGAGATTGATCGGAGGCAGTATTAAACTTGTATATGTGTACAATGTCTAACATGGACAATCTGTCATACTACCATACACTCTGTATTAAACTTGTATATGTGTACAATGTCTATAACATGGACAATCTGTCATACTGCCATACACTCTGTATTAAACTTGTATATGTGTACAATGTCTAACATGGACAATCTGTCATACTGCCATACACTCTGTATTAAACTTGTATATGTGTACAATGTCTATAACATGGACAACCTGTCATACTGCCATACACTCTGTATTAAACTTGTATATGTGTACAATGTCTATAACATGGACAACCTGTCATACTGCCATACACTCTGTATTAAACTTGTATATGTGTACAATGTCTATAACATGGACAATCTGTCATACTACCATACACTGTATTAAACTTGTATATGTGTACAATGTCTATAACATAGACAACCTGTCATACTGCCATACACTCTGTATTAAACTTGTATATGTGTACAATGTCTATAACATGGACAACCTGTCATACTGCCATACACTCTGTATTAAACTTGTATATGTGTACAATGTCTAACATGGACAATCTGTCATACTGCCATACACTCTGTATTAAACTTGTATATGTGTACAATGTCTATAACATAGACAACCTGTCATACTGCCATACACTCTGTATTAAACTTGTATATGTGTACAATGTCTATAACATGGACAATCTGTCATACTACCATACACTGTATTAAACTTGTATATGTGTACAATGTCTATAACATGGACAACCTGTCATACTACCATACACTCTGTATTAAACTTGTATATGTGTACAATGTCTATAACATAGACAACCTGTCATACTGCCATACACTCTGTATTAAACTTGTATATGTGTACAATGTCTATAACATGGACAACCTGTCATACTGCCATACACTCTGTATTAAACTTGTATATGTGTACAATGTCTATAACATGGACAATCTGTCATACTGCCATACACTCTGTATTAAACTTGTATATGTGTACAATGTCTATAACATGGACAATCTGTCATACTGCCATACACTCTGTATTAAACTTGTATATGTGTACAATGTCTATAACATGGACAATCTGTCATACTGCCATACACTCTGTATTAAACTTGTATATGTGTACAATGTCTATAACATGGACAATCTGTCATACTGCCATACACTCTGTATTAAACTTGTATATGTGTACAATGTCTATAACATGGACAATCTGTCATACTGCCATACACTCTGTATTAAACTTGTATATGTGTACAATGTCTATAACATAGGCAACCTGTCATACTGCCTACACTCTGTATAAACGTGTATATGTGTACAATGTCTAAACATGGACAACTGTCATACTAACATACACTCTGTATAACTTGTATAGTGTACAATGTCTATAACATAGGCAACCTGTCATACTGCCATACACTCTGTATTAAACTTGTTTATGTGTACAATGTCTATAACATAGACAACCTGTCATACTGCCATACACTCCGTATTAAACTTGTATATGTGTACAATGTCTAATATGGACAATCTGTCATACTACCATACACTCTGTATTAAACTTGTATATGTGTACAATGTCTATAACATAGACAATCTGTCATACTGCCATACACTCTGTATTAAACTTGTATATGTGTACACTGTCTATAACATGGACAATCTGTCATACTACCATACACTCTCTATTAAACTTGTATATGTGTACAATGTCTAACATGGACAATCTGTCATACTACCATACACTCTGTATTAAACTTGTATATGTGTACAATGTCTATAACATAGACAATCTGTCATACTGCCATACACTCTGTATTAAACTTGTATATGTGTACAATGTCTAAAATGGACAATCTGTCATACTACCATACACTCTGTATTAAACTTGTATATGTGTACAATGTCTAATAAGGACAACCTGTCATACTACCATACACTCTGTATTAAACTTGTATATATGTACAATGTCTATAACATGGACAACATGTCATACTACCATACACTCTGTATTAAACTTGTATATGTGTACACTGTCTATAACATAGACAACCTGTCATACTGCCATACACTCTGTATTAAACGTGTATATGTGTACAATGTCTATAACATAGACAACCTGTCATACTACCATACACTCTGTATTAAACTTGTATATGTGTACAATGTCTATAACATGGACAACCTGTCATACTGCCATACACTCTGTATTAAACGTGTATATGTGTACAATGTCTATAACATGGACAATCTGTCATACTGCCATACATTCTGTATTAAACTTGTATATGTGTACAATGTCTATAACATAGGCAACCTGTCATACTGCCATACACTCTGTATTAAATTTGTATATGTGTACAATGTCTATAATATAGGCAACCTGTCATACTGCCATACACTCTGTATTAAACATGTATATGTGTACACTGTCTAACATGGACAATCTGTCATACTACCATACACTCTGTATTAAACTTGTATATGTGTACAATGTCTATAACATAGACAACCTGTCATACTGCCATACAATCCGTATTAAACTAGTATATGTGTACAATGTCTATAAAATGGACAATCTGTCATACTGCCATACAATCTGTATTAAACTTGTATATGTGTATAATGTCTATAACATGGACAATCTGTCATACTGCCATACACTCTGTATTAAACGTGTATATGTGTACAATGTCTATAACATAAGCAACCTGTCATACTACCATACACTCCGTATTAAACGTGTATATGTGTACAATGTCTAACATGGACAATCTGTCATACTACCATACACTCTGTATTAAACTTGTATATGTGTACAATGTCTATAACATAGACAATCTGTCATACTGCCATACACTCTGTATTACACTTGTATATGTGTACAATGTCTAACATGGACAATCTGTCATATTACCATACACTCTGTATTAAACTTGTATATGTGTACAATGTCTATTACATGGACAACCTGTCATACTACCATACACTCTGTATTAAATTTGTATATGTGTACAATGTCTATAATATAGGCAACCTGTCATACTGCCATACACTCTGTATTAAACTTGTATATGTGTGCACTGTCTAACATGGACAATCTGTCATACTACCATACACTCTGTATTAAACTTGTATATGTGTACAATGTCTATAACATAGACAACCTGTCATACTGCCATACAATCCGTATTAAACTAGTATATGTGTACAATGTCTATAAAATGGACAATCTGTCATACTGCCATACACTCTGTATTAAACTTGTATATGTGTACAATGTCTATAACATAGACAACCTGTCATACTGCCATACAATCCGTATTAAACTAGTATATGTGTACAATGTCTATAAAATGGACAATCTGTCATACTGCCATACACTCTGTATTAAACTTGTATATGTGTACAATGTCTATAACATAGACAACCTGTCATACTGCCATACAATCCGTATTAAACTAGTATATGTGTACAATGTCTATAAAATGGACAATCTGTCATACTGCCATACACTCTGTATTAAACTTGTATATGTGTACAATGTCTATAACATAGACAACCTGTCATACTGCCATACAATCCGTATTAAACTAGTATATGTGTACAATGTCTATAAAATGGACAATCTGTCATACTGCCATACACTCTGTATTAAACTTGTATATGTGTACAATGTCATAACATGGACAATCTGTCATACTACCATACACTCTGTATTAAACTTGTATATGTGTACAATGTCTATAACATGGACAACCTGTCATACTACCATACACTCTGTATTAAACTTGTATATGTGTACAATGTCTATAACATAGGCAACCTGTCATACTGCCATACACTCTGTATTAAACTTGTTTATGTGTACAATGTCTATAACATAGACAACCTGTCATACTACCATACACTCCGTATTAAACTTGTATATGTGTACAATGTCTAACATGGACAATCTGTCATACTACCATACACTCTGTATTAAACTTGTATATGTGTACAATGTCTATAACATAGGCAACCTGTCATACTACCATACACTCTGTATTAAACTTGTATATGTGTACAATGTCTATAACATAGACAACCTGTCATTCTGCCATACACTCTGTATTAATCTTGTATATGTGTACACTGTCTAACATGGACAATCTGTCATACTACCATACACTCTGTATTAAACTTGTATATGTGTACAATGTCTATAACATAGACAACCTGTCATACTGCCATACACTCTGTATTAAACTTGTATATGTGTACAATGTCTATAACATAGACAACCTGTCATACTGCCATACACTCTGTATTAAACTTGTATATGTGTACAATGTCTATAACATGGACAACCTGTCATACTGCCATACACTCTGTATTAAACTTGTATATGTGTACAATGTCTAACATGGACAATTTGTCATACTACTATACACTCTGTATTGAACTTGTATATGTGTACACTGTCTATAACATGGACAACCTGTCATACTACCATACAATCTGTATTAAACTTGTATATGTGTACAATGTCTATAACATGGACAATCTGTCATATTGCCATACACTCTGTATTAAACTTGTGTATGTGTACAATGTCTATAACATGGACAATCTGTCATACTGCCATGCACTCTGTATTAAACTTGTATATGTGTACAATGTCTAACATGGACAACATGTCATACTACCATACACTCTGTATTAAACTTGTATATGTGTACAATGTCTATGAGATGGACAATCTGTCATACTGCCATACACTCTGTATTAAACTTGTATATGTGTACAATGTCTATAACATGGACAATCTGTCATACTACCATACACTCTATATTAAACTTGTATATGTGTACAATGTCTATGACATGGACAATCTGTCATACTACGATACACTCTGTATTAAACTTGTATATGTGTACAATGTCTATAACATAGACAACCTGTCATACTACCATACACTCTGTATTAAACTTGTATATGTGTACAATGTCTATAACATGGACAACATGTCATACTACCATACACTCTGTATTAAACTTGTATATGTGTACACTGTCTATAACATGGACAATCTGTCATACTGCCATACACTCTGTATTAAACTTGTATATGTGTACAATGTCTATAAGATGGACAACCTGTCATACTACCATACACTCTGTATTAAACTTGTATATGTGTACAATGTCTATAACATGGACAATCTGTCATACTGCCATACACTCTGTATTAAACTTGTATATGTGTACAATGTCTATGACATGGACAATCTGTCATACTGCCATACACTCTGTATTAAACTTGTATATGTGTACAATGTCTATAACATAGACAACCTGTCATACTGCCATACACTCTGTATTAAATGTGTATATGTGTACAATGTCTAACATGGACAATCTGTCATACTACCATACACTGTATTAAATGTGTATATGTGTACAATGTCTATAACATGGACAATCTGTCATACTACCATACACTGTATTAAACTTGTATATGTGTACAATGTCTATAACATAGACAACCTGTCATACTGCCATACACTCCGTATTAAACTTTATATGTGTACAATGTCTATAACATGGACAACCTGTCATACTGCCATACACTCTGTATTAAACTTGTATATGTGTACAATGTCTAACATGGACAATCTGTCATACTGCCATACACTCTGTATTAAACTTGTATATGTGTACAATGTCTATAACATGGACAATCTGTCATACTGCCATACACTCTGTATTAAACTTGTATATGTGTACAATGTCTATAACATAGACAATCTGTCATACTGCCATACACTCTGTATTAAACTTGTATATGTGTACAATGTCTAATAAGGACAACCTGTCATACTGCCATACACTCTGTATTAAACGTGTATATGTGTACAATGTCTATAACATGGACAACCTGTCATACTACCATACACTCTGTATTAAACTTGTATATGTGTACAATGTCTATAACATGGACAATCTGTCATACTGCCATACACTCTGTATTAAACTTGTATATGTGTACAATGTCTATAACATGGACAACCTGTCATACTACCATACACTCTGTATTAAACTTGTATATGTGTACAATGTCTATAACATGGACAACCTGTCATACTGCCATACACTCTGTATTAAACTTGTATATGTGTACAATGTCTATAACATGGACAATCTGTCATACTACC
Source organism: Archivesica marissinica (assembly GCA_014843695.1). Classification (NCBI taxonomy): domain Eukaryota; kingdom Metazoa; phylum Mollusca; class Bivalvia; order Venerida; family Vesicomyidae; genus Archivesica; species Archivesica marissinica. The sequence goes on from JABXNX010000155.1 coordinate 10,160, forward strand.
ATACACTCTGTATTAAACTTGTATATGTGTACAATGTCTATAACATAGACAACCTGTCATACTGCCATACACTCTGTATTAAACTTGTATATGTGTACAATGTCTATAACATAGACAACCTGTCATACTACCATACACTCTGTATTAAACTTGTATATGTGTACAATGTCTAACATGGACAATCTGTCATACTGCCATACACTCTGTATTAAACTTGTATATGTGTACAATGTCTATAACATGGACAACCTGTCATACTGCCATACACTCTGTATTAAACTTGTATATGTGTACAATGTCTATAACATGGACAACCTGTCATACTACCATACACTCTGTATTAAACTTGTATATGTGTACAATGTCTATAACATGGACAACCTGTCATACTGCCATACACTCTGTATTAAACTTGTATATGTGTACAATGTCTATAACATAGACAACCTGTCATACTACCATACACTCCGTATTAAACTTGTATATGTGTACAATGTCTATAACATGGACAACCTGTCATACTGCCATACACTCTGTATTAAACTTGTATATGTGTACAATGTCTAACATGGACAATCTGTCATACTACCATACACTCTGTATTAAACTTGTATATGTGTACAATGTCTAAACATGGACAACCTGTCATACGCCATACACTCTTATTAAACGGTATGTGGTACAATGTCTCATGACAACCTGTCAAACACCATACACTCTGTATTAAACTGATGTGTACAAGTCTAAAATGACAACCTGTCATACTACAACACTCTGTATTAACCTGTATATGTGTCACAAATCTAAAAAAACATTCAATGAACATCTGTAAAACTGATATGGACAATGTCCTACAACTATGGGAAACAACTGTCTACTGCCATGCACTCTGTATTAAACTTGTATATGTGTACAATGTCTAACATGGACAACATGTCATACTACCATACACTCTGTATTAAACTTGTATATGTGTACAATGTCTATGAGATGGACAATCTGTCATACTGCCATACACTCTGTATTAAACTTGTATATGTGTACAATGTCTATAACATGGACAATCTGTCATACTACCATACACTCTATATTAAACTTGTATATGTGTACAATGTCTATGACATGGACAATCTGTCATACTACCATACACTCTGTATTAAACTTGTATATGTGTACAATGTCTATAACATAGACAACCTGTCATACTACCATACACTCTGTATTAAACTTGTATATGTGTACAATGTCTATAACATGGACAACCTGTCATACTGCCATACACTCTGTATAAAACTTGTAATGTGTACAATGTCTATAACATAGACAATCTGTCATACTGCCATACACTCTGTATTAAACTTGTATATGTGTACAATGTCTATAACATGGACAACCTGTCATACTACCATACATCTGTATTAAACTTGTATATGTGTACAATGTCTATGACATGGACAATCTGTCATACTGCCATACACTCTGTATTAAACTTGTATATGTGTACAATGTCTATAACATAGACAACCTGTCATACTGCCATACACTCTGTATTAAACTTGTATATGTGTACAATGTCTATAACATAGGCAACCTATCATACTGCCATACACTCTGTATTAAACTTGTATATGTGTACAATGTCTATAACATATACAACCTGTCATACTGCTATACACTCTGTATTAAACATGTATATGTGTACAATGTCTATAACATAGACAACCTGTCATACTGCCATACACTCTGTATTAAACTTGTATATGTGTACAATGTCTATAACATGGACAACCTGTCATACTACCATACACTCTGTATTAAACTTGTATATGTGTACAATGTCTATAACATAGACAACCTGTCATACTGCCATACACTCTGTATTAAACATGTATATGTGTACACTGTCTATAACATAGACAACCTGTCATACTGCCATACACTCTGTATTAAACTTGTATATGTGTACAATGTCTATAACATAGGCAACCTATCATACTGCCATACACTCTGTATTAAACTTGTATATGTGTACAATGTCTATAACATGGACAACCTGTCATACTACCATACACTCTGTATTAAACTTGTATATGTGTACAATGTCTATAACATGGACAACCTGTCATACTGCCATACACTCTGTATTAAACTTGTATATGTGTACAATGTCTAACATGGACAATTTGTCATACTACTATACACTCTGTATTAAACTTGTATATGTGTACACTGTCTATAACATGAACAACCTGTCATACTACCATACACTCTGTATTAAACTTGTATATGTGTACAATGTCTAACATGGACAATCTGTCATACTACCATGCACTCTGTATTAAACTTGTATATGTGTACAATGTCTATAACATAGGCAACCTGTCATACTACCATACATTCTGTATTAAACTTGTATATGTGTACAATGTCTATAACATAGACAACCTGACATACTGCCATACACTCTGTATTAATCTTGTATATGTGTACACTGTCTAACATGGACAATCTGTCATACTACCATACACTCTGTATTAAACTTGTATATGTGTACAATGTCTATAACATAGACAACCTGTCATACTGCCATACACTCTGTATTAAACTTGTATATGTGTACAATGTCTATAATATAGGCAACCTGTCATACTGCCATACACTCTGTATTAAACTTGTATATGTGTACAATGTCTATAACATGGACAACCTGTCATACTACCATACACTCTGTATTAAACTTGTATATGTGTACACTGTCTATAACATGGACAATCTGTCATACTGCCATACACTCTGTATTAAACTTGTATATGTGTACAATGTCTAACATGGACAACCTGTCATACTGCCATACACTCTGTATTAAACTTGTATATGTGTACAATGTCTATAAGATGGACAACCTGTCATACTACCATACAATCTGTATTAAACTTGTATATGTGTACAATGTCTATAACATGGACAATCTGTCATACTGCCATACACTCTGTATTAAACTTGTGTATGTGTACAATGTCTATAACATGGACAATCTGTCATACTGCCATGCACTCTGTATTAAACTTGTATATGTATACAATGTCTAACATGGACAACATGTCATACTACCATACACTCTGTATTAAACTTGTATATGTGTACAATGTCTATGAGATGGACAATCTGTCATACTGCCATACACTCTGTATTAAACTTGTATATGTGTACAATGTCTATAACATGGACAATCTGTCATACTGCCATACACTCTGTATTAAACTTGTATATGTGTACAATGTCTATAACATGGACAATCTGTCATACTGCCATGCACTCTGTATTAAACTTGTATATGTGTACAATGTCTAACATGGACAACATGTCATACTACCATACACTCTGTATTAAACTTGTATATGTGTACAATGTCTATGAGATGGACACTCTGTCATACTGCCATACACTCTATATTAAACTTGTATATGTGTACAATGTCTATGACATGGACAATCTGTCATACTACGATACACTCTGTATTAAACTTATATATGTGTACAATGTCTATAACATAGACAACCTGTCATACTGCCATACACTCTGTATTAAACGTGTATATGTGTACAATGTCT
>JABXNX010000155.1:14770-41908 GCA_014843695.1 Archivesica marissinica
AAACTTGTATATGTGTACAATGTCTATAAGATGGACAACCTGTCATACTACCATACAATCTGTATTAAACTTGTATATGTGTACAATGTCTATAACATGGACAATCTGTCATACTGCCATACACTCTGTATTAAACTTGTGTATGTGTACAATGTCTATAACATGGACAATCTGTCATACTGCCATGCACTCTGTATTAAACTTGTATATGTATACAATGTCTAACATGGACAACATGTCATACTACCATACACTCTGTATTAAACTTGTATATGTGTACAATGTCTATGAGATGGACAATCTGTCATACTGCCATACACTCTGTATTAAACTTGTGTATGTGTACAATGTCTATAACATGGACAATCTGTCATACTGCCATACACTCTGTATTAAACTTGTGTATGTGTACAATGTCTATAACATAGACAATCTGTCATACTGCCATGCACTCTGTATTAAACTTGTATATGTGTACAATGTCTAACAAGGACAACATGTCATACTACCATACACTCTGTATTAAACTTGTATATGTGTACAATGTCTATGAGATGGACACTCTGTCATACTGCCATACACTCTGTATTAAACTTGTGTATGTGTACAATGTCTATAACATGGACAATCTGTCATACTACCATACACTCTATATTAAACTTGTATATGTGTACAATGTCTATGACATGGACAATCTGTCATACTACGATACACTCTGTATTAAACTTATATATGTGTACAATGTCTATAACATAGACAACCTGTCATACTGCCATACACTCTGTATTAAACGTGTATATGTGTACAATGTCTAACATGGACAATCTGTCATACTGCCATACACTCTGTATTAAACTTGTATATCTGTACAATGTCTATGACATGGACAATCTGTCATACTGCCATACACTCTGTATTAAACTTGTATATGTGTACAATGTCTATAACATAGACAACCTGTCATACTGCCATACACTCTGTATTAAATGTGTATATGTGTACAATGTCTATAACATAGACAACCTGTCATACTACCATACACCTGTATTAAACGTGTATATGTGTACAATGTCTATAACATGGACAATCTGTCATACTACCATACACCTGTATTAAACTTGTATATGTGTACAATGTCTAACATAGACAACCTGTCATACTGCCATACACTCCGTATTAAACTTTTATATGTGTACAATGTAATAACATAGGAAAACCTGTCATATGCATACCTCTGATTAAACTGTATATGTGTACATGTCATAAACATGGACAATATGTCATACTGCCATACACTCTGTATTAAACTTGTATATGTTACAAATGTCTAACATAGACAACCTGTCATACTGACATACACTCGTATTAAACTTGTATATGTGTACAATGTATAACAGGACAACCTGTCATACTACCATACACTCTGTATTAAACACTGTATATGTGTACAATGTCTAACATAGACAATCTGTCATACTACCATACACTCTGTATTAAACTTGTATATGGTACAATGTCTATAACATAGACAACCTGTCATACTACCATACACTCTGTATTAAACTTGTATATGTGTAAAATGTCTAACATGGACAACCTGTCATACTACCATACAATCTGTAATAAACTTGTATATGTGTACAATGTCATAACATGGACAACCTGTCATACTACCATACACTCTGTATTAAACTTGTATATGTGTACAATGTCTAACATGGACAATCTGTCATACTACCATACACTATGTATTAAACTTGTATATGTGTACAATGTCTAACATGGACAACCTGTCATACTACCATACACTCTGTATTAAACTTGTATATGTGTACAATGTCTATAACATAGGCAACCTGTCATACTACCATACACTCTGTATTAAACTTGTATATGTGTACAATGTCTATAACATAGGCAACCTGTCATACTGCCATACACTCTGTATTAAACGTGTATATGTGTACAATGTCTATAACATGGACAACCTGTCATACTACATACACTCTGTATTAAACTTGTATATGTGTACAATGTCTATAACAAGGACAACCTGTCATACTGCCATACACTCTGTATTAAACTTGTATATGTGTACAATGTCTATAACATGGACAACCTGTCATACTGCCATACACTCTGTATTAAACTTGTATATGTGTACAATGTCTAAAATGGACAATCTGTCATACTACCATACACTCTGTATTAAACTTGTATATGTGTACAATGTCTATAACATGGACAACCTGTCATACTACCATACACTCTGTATTAAACTTGTATATGTGTACAATGTCTAACATGGACAATCTGTCATACTGCCATACACTCTGTATTAAACTTGTATATGTGTACACTGTCTATAACATGGACAACCTGTCATACTACCATACACTCTGTATTAAACTTGTATATATGTACAATGTCTATAACATGGACAACCTGTCATACTACCATACACTCTGTATTAAACTTGTATATGTGTACACTGTCTATAACATAGACAACCTGTCATACTGCCATACACTCTGTATTAAACTTGTATATGTGTACAATGTCTATAACATGGACAACCTGTCATACTGCCATACACTCTGTATTAAACTTGTATATGTGTACAATGTCTAACATGGACAATCTGTCATACTGCCATACACTCTGTATTAAACTTGTATATGTGTACAATGTCTATAACATAGACAACCTGTCATACTGCCATACACTCTGTATTAAACGTGTATATGTGTACAATGTCTATAACATAGGCAATCTGTCATACTGCCATACACTCTGTATTAAACTTGTATATGTGTACAATGTCTATAACATAGGCAACCTGTCATACTGCCATACACTCTGTATTAAACGTGTATATGTGTACAATGTCTATAACATAGGCAATCTGTCATACTGCCATACACTCTGTATTAAACTTGTATATGTGTACAATGTCTATAACATAGGCAACCTGTCATACTGCCATACACTCTGTATTAAACGTGTATATGTGTACAATGTCTATAACATAGGCAATCTGTCATACTGCCATACACTCTGTATTAAACTTGTATATGTGTACAATGTCTATAACATAGGCAACCTGTCATACTGCCATACACTCTGTATTAAACGTGTATATGTGTACAATGTCTATAACATAGGCAATCTGTCATACTGCCATACACTCTGTATTAAACTTGTATATGTGTACAATGTCTATAACATAGGCAACCTGTCATACTGCCATACACTCTGTATTAAACGTGTATATGTGTACAATGTCTATAACATGGACAACCTGTCATACTTCCATACACTCTGTATTAAACTTGTATATGTGTACAATGTCTAACATGGACAATCTGTCATACTGCCATACACTCTGTATTAAACTTGTATATGTGTACAATGTCTAACATGGACAATCTGTCATACTGCCATACACTCTGTATTAAACTTGTATATGTGTACAATGTCTATAACATAGGCAATCTGTCATACTGCCATACACTCTGTATTAAACTTGTATATTTGTACAATGTCTAACATGGACAAGATGTCATACTGCCATACACTCTGTATTAAACTTGTATATGTGTACAATGTCTATAACATGGACAATCTGTCATACTGCCATACACTCTGTATTAAACTTGTATATGTGTACAATGTCTATAACATGGACAACCTGTCATACTACCATACACTCTGTATTAAACTTGTATATGTGTACAATGTCTATAACATAGGCAACCTGTCATACTGCCATACACTCTGTATTAAACTTGTTTATGTGTACAATGTCTATAACATAGACAACCTGTCATACTGCCATACACTCCGTATTATAATTATAATAATAATAATAATAAAGACTTTATTTAACGAGAGTACTCATTTAACAAAAGATAATCTACCATGAGGCCCTCAACATATATACAATCAATGCAATCAAAAGATAGCACTATAAGTGAGAACTGCACATTGGAATAATATAGTAATGTAAAAGCTGAAAAATAGAGAAACTATATTTAATATGTAATGGAATATGATGATATATGGAATTGGCTAGCAGAGTAGAAAATAGGAATGAGACAATTAATGATACTAGATCTATCTAACAATATGCAGATTTGACTTGTAGTGGTATCTTCAAAATATGTATGAAATCAACTTAAAGACAGCAGCAATATTTACGATTCTAATAAATATAGCAATCGCAATACACATTTATAATAACAGTAGAAGTGCGCGATTAGTTTGAATTGTTATAGTTCCACCTTAAGTAGAGAATTTTGAACTGTTGGATGGTTGGAGCATTTTGAACTGAGTGAGGCAATGAATTCCAAATAGATGATCCTGAAAATTCAAATGTATTACGAAATAATTCACAATTTGGTCTTGGTGTGTATAATTGATATTCTGAGGTTGATCTAAGAATTCTAGGATGTATATCAGAAGTAAAAGTGAAGGATGATTTTAAATAGTCTGGAGCAGCTCCATGTAATGTTTTATACATTTGTATAGCCTTCTGATATATGACTCGTTCTGGAAAGGTCATCCATTTTAGTTGGGAGAATAATAATTGCGATGGAGTGTCAAAGTCCTGATCTAGAATTAGTCTAGCTGCTCTCTTTTGTAACCGAACTATTTTATCTTCTAAAGATGAGTTGCAGTTACCCCAAATCACACAACAAAAGTCTAAGTGAGGCAATATGTAAGCATTGTAGAAGAGGTTGCGATTGGGAATAGAGAGATACCTTTTTATACGAGACAATAAATATAAATAAGAGTTACATTTTTTGAGAATATTGTCAGTATGCTTATCCCAGGATAGTGTGTTGTCAATCATAACTCCGAGTAGTCGTTCAGCAGAACTCGGATGTATGACGGTGTTGTTCACTTTCACTTCAAGAGCAGACTCACTGATACTATGAGCTTTTGATTTAGAGGAAATATACATGATTTTGGTCTTAGAAGTATTGAGAATCATACGATTGTCTAAACACCACTGTTGAACATTTATCAAATCAGTAGATAAAGAAGTAGTAAGAGTGTCAAGAGATTGATCGGAGGCAGTATTAAACTTGTATATGTGTACAATGTCTAACATGGACAATCTGTCATACTACCATACACTCTGTATTAAACTTGTATATGTGTACAATGTCTATAACATGGACAATCTGTCATACTGCCATACACTCTGTATTAAACTTGTATATGTGTACAATGTCTAACATGGACAATCTGTCATACTGCCATACACTCTGTATTAAACTTGTATATGTGTACAATGTCTATAACATAGGCAACCTGTCATACTGCCATACACTCTGTATTAAACTTGTATATGTGTACAATGTCTATAACATGGACAATCTGTCATACTGCCATACACTCTGTATTAAACTTGTATATGTGTACAATGTCTATAACATAGACAACCTGTCATACTGCCATACACTCTGTATTAAACTTGTATATGTGTACAATGTCTATAACATGGACAATCTGTCATACTGCCATACACTCTGTATTAAACTTGTATATGTGTACAATGTCTATAACATAGACAACCTGTCATACTGCCATACACTCTGTATTAAACTTGTATATGTGTACAATGTCTATAACATGGACAATCTGTCATACTGCCATACACTCTGTATTAAACTTGTATATGTGTACAATGTCTATAACATAGACAACCTGTCATACTGCCATACACTCTGTATTAAACTTGTATATGTGTACAATGTCTATAACATGGACAACCTGTCATACTGCCATACACTCTGTATTAAACTTGTATATGTGTACAATGTCTATAACATGGACAACCTGTCATACTACCATACACTCTGTATTAAACTTGTATATGTGTACAATGTCTAACATGGACAATCTGTCATACTGCCATACACTCTGTATTAAACTTGTATATGTGTACAATGTCTATAACATAGACAACCTGTCATACTGCCATACACTCTGTATTAAACTTGTATATGTGTACAATGTCTATAACATGGACAATCTGTCATACTACCATACACTCTGTATTAAACTTGTATATGTGTACAATGTCTATAACATAGACAATCTGTCATACTGCCATACACTCTGTATTAAACTTGTATATGTGTACAATGTCTATAACATAGACAACCTGTCATACTGCCATACACTCTGTATTAAACTTGTATATGTGTACAATGTCTAACATGGACAATCTGTCATACTGCCATACACTCTGTATTAAACTTGTATATGTGTACAATGTCTATAACATGGACAACCTGTCATACTGCCATACACTCTGTATTAAACTTGTATATGTGTACAATGTCTATAACATGGACAATCTGTCATACTGCCATACACTCTGTATTAAACTTGTATATGTGTACAATGTCTATAACATGGACAATCTGTCATACTGCCATACACTCTGTATTAAACTTGTATATGTGTACAATGTCTATAACATGGACAATCTGTCATACTGCCATACACTCTGTATTAAACTTGTATATGTGTACAATGTCTATAACATAGACAACCTGTCATACTGCCATACACTCTGTATTAAACTTGTATATGTGTACAATGTCTATAACATGGACAACCTGTCATACTGCCATACACTCTGTATTAAACTTGTATATGTGTACAATGTCTATAACATAGACAACCTGTCATACTGCCATACACTCTGTATTAAACTTGTATATGTGTACAATGTCTATAACATGGACAACCTGTCATACTACCATACACTCTGTATTAAACTTGTATATGTGTACAATGTCTATAACATAGGCAACCTGTCATACTGCCATACACTCTGTATTAAACTTGTATATGTGTACAATGTCTATAACATGGACAACCTGTCATACTGCCATACACTCTGTATTAAACTTGTATATGTGTACAATGTCTAACATGGACAATCTGTCATACTACCATACACTCTGTATTAAACTTGTATATGTGTACAATGTCTATAACATAGACAATCTGTCATACTGCCATACACTCTGTATTAAACTTGTATATGTGTACAATGTCTATAACATAGACAATCTGTCATACTGCCATACACTCTGTATTAAACTTGTATATGTGTACAATGTCTAAAATGGACAATCTGTCATACTACCATACACTCTGTATTAAACTTGTATATGTGTACAATGTCTAATAAGGACAACCTGTCATACTACCATACACTCTGTATTAAACTTGTATATATGTACAATGTCTATAACATGGACAACATGTCATACTACCATACACTCTGTATTAAACTTGTATATGTGTACACTGTCTATAACATAGACAACCTGTCATACTGCCATACACTCTGTATTAAACTTGTATATGTGTACAATGTCTATAACATAGACAACCTGTCATACTACCATACACTCTGTATTAAACGTGTATATGTGTACAATGTCTATAACATGGACAACCTGTCATACTGCCATACACTCTGTATTAAACGTGTATATGTGTACAATGTCTATAACATGGACAATCTGTCATACTGCCATACATTCTGTATTAAACTTGTATATGTGTACAATGTCTATAACATAGACAACCTGTCATACTGCCATACACTCTGTATTAAATTTGTATATGTGTACAATGTCTATAACATAGGCAACCTGTCATACTGCCATACACTCTGTATTAAACTTGTATATGTGTACACTGTCTAACATGGACAATCTGTCATACTACCATACACTCTGTATTAAACTTGTATATGTGTACAATGTCTATAACATAGACAACCTGTCATACTCCATAATTAACGTATATGTGTACAACAAGACAACTCAACCCATACACTCTGTATTAAACTTGTATATGTGTACAATGTCTATAACATGGACAATCTGTCATACTGCCATACACTCTGTATTAAACTTGTATATGTGTACAATGTCTATAACATAGACAACCTGTCATACTACCATACACTCTGTATTAAACGTGTATATGTGTACAATGTCTATAACATGGACAACCTGTCATACTGCCATACACTCTGTATTAAACGTGTATATGTGTACAATGTCTATAACATGGACAATCTGTCATACTGCCATACATTCTGTATTAAACTTGTATATGTGTACAATGTCTATAACATAGACAACCTGTCATACTACCATACACTCTGTATTAAACGTGTATATGTGTACAATGTCTATAACATGGACAACCTGTCATACTGCCATACACTCTGTATTAAACGTGTATATGTGTACAATGTCTATAACATGGACAATCTGTCATACTGCCATACACTCTGTATTAAATTTGTATATGTGTACAATGTCTATAACATAGACAACCTGTCATACTGCCATACACTCTGTATTAAACTTGTATATGTGTACACTGTCTAACATGGACAATCTGTCATACTACCATACACTCTGTATTAAACTTGTATATGTGTACAATGTCTATAACATAGACAACCTGTCATACTGCCATACACTCTGTATTAAACTTGTATATGTGTACAATGTCTATAACATGGACAATCTGTCATACTGCCATACACTCTGTATTAAACTTGTATATGTGTACAATGTCTATAACATGGACAATCTGTCATACTGCCATACACTCTGTATTAAACTTGTATATGTGTACAATGTCTATAACATGGACAACCTGTCATACTACCATACACTCTGTATTAAACTTGTATATGTGTACAATGTCTATAACATAGGCAACCTGTCATACTGCCATACACTCTGTATTAAACTTGTATATGTGTACAATGTCTATAACATAGACAACCTGTCATACTACCATACACTCTGTATTAAACTTGTATATGTGTACAATGTCTAACATGGACAATCTGTCATACTACCATGCACTCTGTATTAAACTTGTATATGTGTACAATGTCTATAACATAGGCAACCTGTCATACTACCATACATTCTGTATTAAACTTGTATATGTGTACAATGTCTATAACATAGACAACCTGTCATTCTGCCATACACTCTGTATTAATCTTGTATATGTGTACACTGTCTAACATGGACAATCTGTCATACTACCATACACTCTGTATTAAACTTGTATATGTGTACAATGTCTATAACATAGACAACCTGTCATACTGCCATACACTCTGTATTAAACTTGTATATGTGTACAATGTCTATAACATAGACAACCTGTCATACTGCCATACACTCTGTATTAAACTTGTATATGTGTACAATGTCTATAACATAGACAACCTGTCATACTGCCATACACTCTGTATTAAACTTGTATATGTGTACAATGTCTAACATGGACAATTTGTCATACTACTATACACTCTGTATTGAACTTGTATATGTGTACACTGTCTATAACATGGACAACCTGTCATACTACCATACAATCTGTATTAAACTTGTATATGTGTACAATGTCTATAACATGGACAATCTGTCATATTGCCATACACTCTGTATTAAACTTGTGTATGTGTACAATGTCTATAACATGGACAATCTGTCATACTGCCATGCACTCTGTATTAAACTTGTATATGTGTACAATGTCTAACATGGACAACATGTCATACTACCATACACTCTGTATTAAACTTGTATATGTGTACAATGTCTATGAGATGGACAATCTGTCATACTGCCATACACTCTGTATTAAACTTGTGTATGTGTACAATGTCTATAACATGGACAATCTGTCATACTACCATACACTCTATATTAAACTTGTATATGTGTACAATGTCTATGACATGGACAATCTGTCATACTACGATACACTCTGTATTAAACTTGTATATGTGTACAATGTCTATAACATAGACAACCTGTCATACTACCATACACTCTGTATTAAACTTGTATATGTGTACAATGTCTATAACATGGACAACATGTCATACTACCATACACTCTGTATTAAACTTGTATATGTGTACAATGTCTATAACATGGACAATCTGTCATACTGCCATACACTCTGTATTAAACTTGTATATGTGTACAATGTCTATAACATGGACAACCTGTCATACTACCATACACTCTGTATTAAACTTGTATATGTGTACAATGTCTATAACATGGACAATCTGTCATACTGCCATACACTCTGTATTAAACTTGTATATGTGTACAATGTCTATGACATGGACAATCTGTCATACTGCCATACACTCTGTATTAAACTTGTATATGTGTACAATGTCTATAACATAGACAACCTGTCATACTGCCATACACTCTGTATTAAATGTGTATATGTGTACAATGTCTATAACATGGACAATCTGTCATACTACCATACACTGTATTAAATGTGTATATGTGTACAATGTCTATAACATGGACAATCTGTCATACTACCATACACTGTATTAAACTTGTATATGTGTACAATGTCTATAACATAGACAACCTGTCATACTGCCATACACTCCGTATTAAACTTTTATATGTGTACAATGTCTATAACATGGACAACCTGTCATACTGCCATACACTCTGTATTAAACTTGTATATGTGTACAATGTCTAACATGGACAATCTGTCATACTGCCATACACTCTGTATTAAACTTGTATATGTGTACAATGTCTAACATGGACAATCTGTCATACTGCCATACACTCTGTATTAAACTTGTATATGTGTACAATGTCTATAACATAGACAATCTGTCATACTGCCATACACTCTGTATTAAACTTGTATATGTGTACAATGTCTATAACATAGGCAACCTGTCATACTGCCATACACTCTGTATTAAACGTGTATATGTGTACAATGTCTATAACATGGACAACCTGTCATACTACCATACACTCTGTATTAAACTTGTATATGTGTACAATGTCTATAACATAGACAACCTGTCATACTGCCATACACTCTGTATTAAACTTGTATATGTGTACAATGTCTATAACATAGACAACCTGTCATACTACCATACACTCTGTATTAAACTTGTATATGTGTACAATGTCTATAACATGGACAACCTGTCATACTGCCATACACTCTGTATTAAACGTGTATATGTGTACAATGTCTATAACATGGACAATCTGTCATACTGCCATACACTCTGTATTAAACTTGTATATGTGTACAATGTCTATAACATAGACAACCTGTCATACTGCCATACACTCTGTATTAAACTTGTATATGTGTACAATGTCTATAACATGGACAACCTGTCATACTGCCATACACTCTGTATTAAACTTGTATATGTGTACAATGTCTATAACATGGACAATCTGTCATACTGCCATACACTCTGTATTAAACTTGTATATGTGTACAATGTCTATAACATAGACAACCTGTCATACTACCATACACTCTGTATTAAACTTGTATATGTGTACAATGTCTATAACATGGACAACCTGTCATACTGCCATACACTCTGTATTAAACTTGTATATGTGTACAATGTCTATAACATGGACAATCTGTCATACTGCCATACACTCTGTATTAAACTTGTATATGTGTACAATGTCTATAACATAGGCAACCTGTCATACTGCCATACACTCTGTATTAAACTTGTATATGTGTACAATGTCTATAACATAGGCAACCTGTCATACTGCCATACACTCTGTATTAAACTTGTATATGTGTACAATGTCTAACATGGACAATCTGTCATACTACCATACACTCTGTATTAAACTTGTATATGTGTACAATGTCTATAACATGGACAACCTGTCATACTGCCATACACTCTGTATTAAACTTGTATATGTGTACAATGTCTATAACATGGACAACCTGTCATACTACCATACACTCTGTATTAAACTTGTATATGTGTACAATGTCTATAACATGGACAACCTGTCATACTGCCATACACTCTGTATTAAACTTGTATATGTGTACAATGTCTAACATGGACAACCTGTCATACTGCCATACACTCTGTATTAAACTTGTATATGTGTACAATGTCTAACATGGACAATCTGTCATACTACCATACACTCTGTATTAAACTTGTATATGTGTACACTGTCTATAACATGGACAACCTGTCATACTACCATACACTCTGTATTAAACTTGTATATGTGTACAATGTCTATGAGATGGACAATCTGTCATACTGCCATACACTCTGTATTAAACTTGTATATGTGTACAATGTCTATAACATGGACAATCTGTCATACTACCATACACTCTGTATTAAACTTGTATATGTGTACAATGTCTATGACATGGACAATCTGTCATACTACCATACACTCTGTATTAAACTTGTATATGTGTACAATGTCTATAACATAGACAACCTGTCATACTACCATACACTCTGTATTAAACTTGTATATGTGTACACTGTCTATAACATGGACAATCTGTCATACTGCCATACACTCTGTATTAAACTTGTATATGTGTACAATGTCTATAACATGGACAACCTGTCATACTACCATACACTCTGTATTAAACTTGTATATGTGTACAATGTCTATAACATGGACAATCTGTCATACTGCCATACACTCTGTATTAAACTTGTATATGTGTACAATGTCTATAACATGGACAATCTGTCATACTGCCATACACTCTGTATTAAACTTGTATATGTGTACAATGTCTATAACATGGACAACCTGTCATACTGCCATACACTCTGTATTAAACTTGTATATGTGTACAATGTCTATAACATGGACAATCTGTCATACTGCCATACACTCTGTATTAAACTTGTATATGTGTACAATGTCTAACATGGACAATCTGTCATACTACCATACACTGTATTAAACTTGTATATGTGTACAATGTCTAACATAGACAACCTGTCATACTGCCATACACTCTGTATTAAACTTGTATATGTGTACAATGTCTAACATGGACAATCTGTCATACTACCATACACTCTGTATTAAACTTGTATATGTGTACAATGTCTATAACATGGACAACCTGTCATACTGCCATACACTCTGTATTAAACTTGTATATGTGTACAATGTCTATAACATAGACAACCTGTCATACTGCCATACACTCTGTATTAAACTTGTATATGTGTACAATGTCTATAACATGGACAACCTGTCATACTGCCATACACTCTGTATTAAACTTGTATATGTGTACAATGTCTATAACATAGACAACCTGTCATACTGCCATACACTCTGTATTAAACTTGTATATGTGTACAATGTCTATAACATAGACAACCTGTCATACTGCCATACACTCTGTATTAAACTTGTATATGTGTACAATGTCTATAACATAGACAACCTGTCATACTGCCATACACTCTGTATTAAACTTGTATATGTGTACAATGTCTATAACATGGACAACCTGTCATACTGCCATACACTCTGTATTAAACTTGTATATGTGTACAATGTCTATAACATAGGCAACCTGTCATACTGCCATACACTCTGTATTAAACTTGTATATGTGTACAATGTCTATAACATGGACAACCTGTCATACTACCATACACTCTGTATTAAACTTGTATATGTGTACAATGTCTATAACATGGACAACCTGTCATACTGCCATACACTCTGTATTAAACTTGTATATGTGTACAATGTCTAACATGGACAATTTGTCATACTACTATACACTCTGTATTGAACTTGTATATGTGTACACTGTCTATAACATGAACAACCTGTCATACTACCATACACTCTGTATTAAACTTGTATATGTGTACAATGTCTAACATGGACAATCTGTCATACTACCATGCACTCTGTATTAAACTTGTATATGTGTACAATGTCTATAACATAGGCAACCTGTCATACTACCATACATTCTGTATTAAACTTGTATATGTGTACAATGTCTATAACATAGACAACCTGACATACTGCCATACACTCTGTATTAATCTTGTATATGTGTACACTGTCTAACATGGACAATCTGTCATACTACCATACACTCTGTATTAAACTTGTATATGTGTACAATGTCTATAACATAGACAACCTGTCATACTGCCATACACTCTGTATTAAACTTGTATATGTGTACAATGTCTATAACATAGGCAACCTGTCATACTGCCATACACTCTGTATTAAACTTGTATATGTGTACAATGTCTATAACATGGACAACATGTCATACTACCATACACTCTGTATTAAACTTGTATATGTGTACACTGTCTATAATATGGACAATCTGTCATACTGCCATACACTCTGTATTAAACTTGTATATGTGTACAATGTCTAACATGGACAACCTGTCATACTGCCATACACTCTGTATTAAACTTGTATATGTGTACAATGTCTATAAGATGGACAACCTGTCATACTACCATACAATCTGTATTAAACTTGTATATGTGTACAATGTCTATAACATGGACAATCTGTCATACTGCCATACACTCTGTATTAAACTTGTGTATGTGTACAATGTCTATAACATGGACAATCTGTCATACTGCCATGCACTCTGTATTAAACTTGTATATGTATACAATGTCTAACATGGACAACATGTCATACTACCATACACTCTGTATTAAACTTGTATATGTGTACAATGTCTATGAGATGGACAATCTGTCATACTGCCATACACTCTGTATTAAACTTGTGTATGTGTACAATGTCTATAACATGGACAATCTGTCACACTGCCATACACTCTGTATTAAACTTGTGTATGTGTACAATGTCTATAACATGGACAATCTGTCATACTGCCATGCACTCTGTATTAAACTTGTATATGTGTACAATGTCTAACATGGACAACATGTCATACTACCATACACTCTGTATTAAACTTGTATATGTGTACAATGTCTATGAGATGGACACTCTGTCATACTGCCATACACTCTATATTAAACTTGTATATGTGTACAATGTCTATGACATGGACAATCTGTCATACTACGATACACTCTGTATTAAACTTATATATGTGTACAATGTCTATAACATAGACAACCTGTCATACTGCCATACACTCTGTATTAAACGTGTATATGTGTACAATGTCTAACATGGACAATCTGTCATACTGCCATACACTCTGTATTAAACTTGTATATCTGTACAATGTCTATGACATGGACAATCTGTCATACTGCCATACACTCTGTATTAAACTTGTATATGTGTACAATGTCTATAACATAGACAACCTGTCATACTGCCATACACTCTGTATTAAATGTGTATATGTGTACAATGTCTATAACATGGACAATCTGTCATACTACCATACACTGTATTAAACTTGTATATGTGTACAATGTCTATAACATAGACAATCTGGCATACTGCCATACACTCTGTATTAAACTTGTATATGTGTACAATGTCTATAACATAGACAACCTGTCATACTACCATACACTCTGTATTAAACTTGTATATGTGTACAATGTATATAACATAGGCAACCTGTCATATTGCCATACACTCTGTATTAAACTTGTATATGTGTACAATGTCTATAACATGGACAACCTGTCATACTGCCATACACTCTGTATTAAACTTGTATATGTGTACAATGTCTAACATGGACAATCTGTCATACTGCCATATACTCTGTATTAAACTTGTATATGTGTACAATGTCTAACATGGACAATCTGTCATACTGCCATACACTCTGTATTAAACTTGTATATGTGTACAATGTCTATAACATAGGCAATCTGTCATACTGCCATATACTCTGTATTAAACTTGTATATGTGTACAATGTCTATAACATAGGCAATCTGTCATACTACCATACACTCTGTATTAAACTTGTATATGTCTACAATGTCTATAACATAGGCAACCTGTCATACTGCCATACACTCTGTATTAAACGTGTATATGTGTACAATGTCTATAACATGGACAACCTGTCATACTACCATACACTCTGTATTAAACTTGTATATGTGTACAATGTCTATAACATAGGCAACCTGTCATACTGCCATACACTCTGTATTAAACTTGTATATGTGTACAATGTCTATAACATAGGCAACCTGTCATACTGCCATACACTCTGTATTAAACGTGTATATGTGTACAATGTCTATAACATGGACAACCTGTCATACTACCATACACTCTGTGTTAAACTTGTATATGTGTACAATGTCTATAACATAGGCAACCTGTCATACTGCCATACACTCTGTATTAAACTTGTATATGTGTACAATGTCTAACATGGACAATCTGTCATACTGCCATACACTCTATATTAAACTTGTATATGTGTACAATGTCTATAATATAGGCAACCTGTCATACTGCCATACACTCTGTATTAAACGTGTATATTTGTACAATGTCTATAACATGGACAACCTGTCATACTACCATACACTCTGTATTAAACTTGTTTATGTGTACAATGTCTATAACATAGACAACCTGTCATACTGCCATACACTCTGTATTAAACTTGTATATATGTACAATGTCTATAACATGGACAATCTGTCATACTGCCATACACTCTTTATTAAACTTGTATATGTGTACAATGTCTAACATGGACAATCTGTCATACTGCCATACACTCTGTATTAAACTTGTATATGTGTACAATGTCTATAACATAGACAACCTGTCATACTGCCATGCACTCTGTATTAAATGTGTATATGTGTACAATGTCTATAACATGGACAATCTGTCATACTACCATACACTGTATTAAACTTGTATATGTGTACAATGTCTATAACATAGGCAATCTGTCATACTGCCATACACTCTGTATTAAACTTGTATATGTGTACAATGTCTATAACATAGGCAACCTGTCATACTGCCATACACTCTGTATTAAACGTGTATATGTGTACAATGTCTATAACATAGGCAATCTGTCATACTGCCATACACTCTGTATTAAACTTGTATATGTGTACAATGTCTATAACATAGGCAACCTGTCATACTGCCATACACTCTGTATTAAACGTGTATATGTGTACAATGTCTATAACATAGGCAATCTGTCATACTGCCATACACTCTGTATTAAACTTGTATATGTGTACAATGTCTATAACATAGGCAACCTGTCATACTGCCATACACTCTGTATTAAACGTGTATATGTGTACAATGTCTATAACATGGACAACCTGTCATACTTCCATACACTCTGTATTAAACTTGTATATGTGTACAATGTCTAACATGGACAATCTGTCATACTGCCATACACTCTGTATTAAACTTGTATATGTGTACAATGTCTAACATGGACAATCTGTCATACTGCCATACACTCTGTATTAAACTTGTATATGTGTACAATGTCTATAACATAGGCAATCTGTCATACTGCCATACACTCTGTATTAAACTTGTATATTTGTACAATGTCTAACATGGACAAGATGTCATACTGCCATACACTCTGTATTAAACTTGTATATGTGTACAATGTCTATAACATGGACAATCTGTCATACTGCCATACACTCTGTATTAAACTTGTATATGTGTACAATGTCTATAACATGGACAATCTGTCATACTGCCATACACTCTGTATTAAACTTGTATATGTGTACAATGTCTATAACATGGACAACCTGTCATACTACCATACACTCTGTATTAAACTTGTATATGTGTACAATGTCTATAACATAGGCAACCTGTCATACTGCCATACACTCTGTATTAAACTTGTTTATGTGTACAATGTCTATAACATAGACAACCTGTCATACTGCCATACACTCCGTATTATAATTATAATAATAATAATAATAAAGACTTTATTTAACGAGAGTACTCATTTAACAAAAGATAATCTACCATGAGGCCCTCAACATATATACAATCAATGCAATCAAAAGATAGCACTATAAGTGAGAACTGCACATTGGAATAATATAGTAATGTAAAAGCTGAAAAATAGAGAAACTATATTTAATATGTAATGGAATATGATGATATATGGAATTGGCTAGCAGAGTAGAAAATAGGAATGAGACAATTAATGATACTAGATCTATCTAACAATATGCATATTTGACTTGTAGTGGTATCTTCAAAATATGTATGAAATCAACTTAAAGACAGCAGCAATATTTACGATTCTAATAAATATAGCAATCGCAATACACATTTATAATAACAGTAGAAGTGCGCGATTAGTTTGAATTGTTATATTTCCACCTTAAGTAGAGAATTTTGAACTGTTGGATGGTTGGAGCATTTTGAACTGAGTGAGGCAATGAATTCCAAATAGATGATCCTGAAAATTCAAATGTATTACGAAATAATTCACAATTTGGTCTTGGTGTGTATAATTGATATTCTGAGGTTGATCTAATAATTCTAGGATGTATATCAGAAGTAAAAGTGAAGGATGATTTTAAATAGTCTGGAGCAGCTCCATGTAATGTTTTATACATTTGTATAGCCTTCTGATATATGACTCGTTCTGGAAAGGTCATCCATTTTAGGTGGGAGAATAATAATTGCGATGGAGTGTCAAAGTCCTGATCTAGAATTAGTCTAGCTGCTCTCTTTTGTAACCGAACTATTTTATCTTCTAAAGATGAGTTGCAGTTACCCCAAATCACACAACAAAAGTCTAGGTGAGGCAATATGTAAGCATTGTAGAAGAGGTTGCGATTGGGAATAGAGAGATACCTTTTTATACGAGACAATAAATATAAATAAGAGTTACATTTTTTGAGAATATTGTCAGTATGCTTATCCCAGGATAGTGTGTTGTCAATCATAACTCCGAGTAGTCGTTCAGCAGAACTCGGATGTATGACGGTGTTGTTCACTTTCACTTCAAGAGCAGACTCACTGATACTATGAACTTTTGATTTAGAGGAAATATACATGATTTTGGTCTTAGAAGTATTGAGAATCATACGATTGTCTAAACACCACTGTTGAACATTTATCAAATCAGTAGATAAAGAAGTAGTAAGAGTGTCAAGAGATTGATCGGAGGCAGTATTAAACTTGTATATGTGTACAATGTCTAACATGGACAATCTGTCATACTACCATACACTCTGTATTAAACTTGTATATGTGTACAATGTCTATAACATGGACAATCTGTCATACTGCCATACACTCTGTATTAAACTTGTATATGTGTACAATGTCTAACATGGACAATCTGTCATACTGCCATACACTCTGTATTAAACTTGTATATGTGTACAATGTCTATGACATGGACAATCTGTCATACTGCCATACACTCTGTATTAAACTTGTATATGTGTACAATGTCTATAACATAGACAACCTGTCATACTGCCATACACTCTGTATTAAATGTGTATATGTGTACAATGTCTATAACATGGACAATCTGTCATACTACCATACACTGTATTAAACTTGTATATGTGTACAATGTCTATAACATAGACAACCTGTCATACTACCATACACTCTGTATTAAACTTGTATATGTGTACACTGTCTATAACATGGACAATCTGTCATACTACCATACACTCTGTATTAAACTTGTGTATGTGTACAATGTCTATAGCATAGACAACCTGTCATACTGCCATACACTCTGTATTAAACTTGTATATGTGTACAATGTCTATAACATAGACAACCTGTCATACTGTCATACACTCTGTATTAAACTTGTATATGTGTACAATGTCTAACATGGAAAATCTGTCATACTACCATACACTCTGTATTAAACTTGTATATGTGTACAATGTCTATAACATGGACAACCTGTCATACTACCATACACTCTGTATTAAACTTGTATATGTGTACAATGTCTATAACATGGACAACCTGTCATACTGCCATACACTCTGTATTAAACTTGTATATGTGTACAATGTCTATAACATGGACAACCTGTCATACTGCCATACACTCTGTATTAAACTTGTATATGTGTACAATGTCTAACATGGACAATCTGTCATACTACCATACACTCTGTATTAAACTTGTATATGTGTACAATGTCTATAACATGGACAATCTGTCATACTACCATACACTCTGTATTAAACTTGTATATGTGTACAATGTCTATAACATGGACAATCTGTCATACTGCCATACACTCTGTATTAAACTTGTATATGTGTACAATGTCTATAACATGGACAATCTGTCATACTGCCATACACTCTGTATTAAACTTGTATATGTGTACAATGTCTATAACATAGGCAATCTGTCATACTGCCATACACTCTGTATTAAACTTGTATATGTGTACAATGTCTATAACATAGGCAACCTGTCATACTGCCATACACTCTGTATTAAACGTGTATATGTGTACAATGTCTATAACATGGACAACCTGTCATACTACCATACACTCTGTATTAAACTTGTATATGTGTACAATGTCTATAACATAGACAACCTGTCATACTGCCATACACTCTGTATTAAACTTGTATATGTGTACAATGTCTATAACATAGACAACCTGTCATACTGCCATACACTCTGTATTAAACTTGTATATGTGTACAATGTCTAATATGGACAATCTGTCATACTACCATACACTCTGTATTAAACTTGTATATGTGTACAATGTCTATAACATAGACAATCTGTCATACTGCCATACACTCTGTATTAAACTTGTATATGTGTACAATGTCTATAACATGGACAATCTGTCATACTACCATACACTCTGTATTAAACTTGTATATGTGTACAATGTCTAACATGGACAATCTGTCATACTACCATACACTCTGTATTAAACTTGTATATGTGTACAATGTCTATAACATAGACAATCTGTCATACTGCCATACACTCTGTATTAAACTTGTATATGTGTACAATGTCTAAAATGGACAATCTGTCATACTACCATACACTCTGTATTAAACTTGTATATGTGTACAATGTCTAATAAGGACAACCTGTCATACTACCATACACTCTGTATTAAACTTGTATATGTGTACAATGTCTATAACATGGACAACATGTCATACTACCATACACTCTGTATTAAACTTGTATATGTGTACACTGTCTATAACATAGACAACCTGTCATACTGCCATACACTCTGTATTAAACGTGTATATGTGTACAATGTCTATAACATAGACAACCTGTCATACTACCATACACTCTGTATTAAACGTGTATATGTGTACAATGTCTATAACATAGACAATCTGTCATACTGCCATACACTCTGTATTAAACTTGTATATGTGTACAATGTCTATAACATGGACAATCTGTCATACTACCATACACTCTGTATTAAACTTGTATATGTGTACAATGTCTAACATGGACAATCTGTCATACTACCATACACTCTGTATTAAACTTGTATATGTGTACAATGTCTATAACATAGACAATCTGTCATACTGCCATACACTCTGTATTAAACTTGTATATGTGTACAATGTCTAAAATGGACAATCTGTCATACTACCATACACTCTGTATTAAACTTGTATATGTGTACAATGTCTATAACTAGACAACCTGTCATACTGCCATACACTCTGTATTAAACTTGTATATGTGTACAATGTCTATAACATGGACAATCTGTCATACTGCCATACACTCTGTATTAAACTTGTATATGTGTACAATGTCTATAACATAGACAACCTGTCATACTGCCATACACTCTGTATTAAACTTGTATATGTGTACAATGTCTATTACATAGACAACCTGTCATACTGCCATACACTCTGTATTAAACTTGTATATGTGTACACTGTCTAACATGGACAATCTGTCATACTACCATACACTCTGTATTAAACTTGTATATGTGTACAATGTCTATAACATAGACAACCTGTCATACTGCCATACACTCTGTATTAAACTTGTATATGTGTACAATGTCTATAACATGGACAATCTGTCATACTGCCATACACTCTGTATTAAACTTGTATATGTGTACAATGTCTATAACATAGACAACCTGTCATACTGCCATACACTCTGTATTAAACTTGTATATGTGTACAATGTCTATAACATAGACAACCTGTCATACTGCCATACACTCTGTATTAAACTTGTATATGTGTACAATGTCTAACATGGACAATCTGTCATACTACCATACACTCTGTATTAAACTTGTATATGTGTACAATGTCTATAACATAGACAATCTGTCATACTGCCATACACTCTGTATTAAACTTGTTTATGTGTACAATGTCTACATGGACAATCTGTCATACTACCATACACTCTGTATTAAACTTGTATATGTGTACAATGTCTATAACATGGACAACCTGTCATACTACCATACACTCTGTATTAAACTTGTATATGTGTACAATGTCTATAACATAGGCAACCTGTCATACTGCCATGCACTCTGTATTAAACTTGTATAATTGTACAATGTCTATAACATGGACAACCTGTCATACTGCCATACGCTATGTATTAAACTTGTATATGTGTACAATGTCTAACATGGACAATCTGTCATACTGCCATACACTCTGTATTAAACGTGTATATGTGTACAATGTCTATAACATGGACAATCTGTCATACTGCCATACACTCTGTATTAACTTGTATATGTGTACAATGTCTAACATGGACAATATGTCATACTGCCATACACTCTGTATTAAACTTGTATATGTGTACAATGTCTAACATGGACAATCTGTCATACTGCCATACACTCTGTATTAAACTTGTATATGTGTACAATGTCTAACATGGACAATCTGTCATACTGCCATACACTTTGTATTAAACTTGTATATGTGTACAATGTCTATAACATAGGCAATCTGTCATACTGCCATACACTCTGTATTAAACGTGTATATGTGTACAATGTCTATAACATGGACAACCTGTCGTACTACCATACACTCTGTATTAAACTTGTATATGTGTACAATGTCTATAACATAGGCAACCTGTCATACTGCCATACACTCTGTATTAAACTTGTTTATGTGTACAATGTCTATAACATGGACAACCTGTCATACTACCATACACTCTGTATTAAACTTGTATATGTGTACAATGTCTATAACATGGACAATCTGTCATACTGCCATACACTCTGTATTTAACTTGTATATGTGTACAATGTCTAACATGTACAATCTGTCATACTGCCATACACTCTGTATTAAACTTGTATATGTGTACAATGTCTATGACATGGACAATCTGCCATACTGCCATACACTCTGTATTAAACTTGTATATGTGTACAATGTCTCTAACATAGACAACCTGTCATACTGCCATACACTCTGTATTAAACTTGTATATGTGTACACTGTCTATAACATGGACAATCTGTCATACTGCCATATACTCTGTATTAAACTTGTATATGTGTACAATGTCTAACATGGACCAATCTGTCATACTGCCATACACTCTGTATTAAACTTGTGTATATGTACAATGTCTATAGCATAGACAACCTGTCATACTGCCATATACTCTGTATTAAACTTGTATATGTGTACAATGTCTATAACATGGACAACATGTCATACTACCATACACTCTGTATTAAACTTGTATATGTGTACAATGTCTAACATGGACAATCTGTCATACTGCCATATACTCTGTATTAAACTTGTATATGTGTACAATGTCTATAAGATAGACAAGCTGTCATACTGCCATACACTCTGTATTAAACTTGTATATGTGTACAATGTCTATAACATGGACAACCTGTCATACTACCATACACTCTGTATTAAACTTGTATATGTGTACAATGTCTAACATGGACAATCTGTCATACTGCCATATACTCTGTATTAAACTTGTATATGTGTACAATGTCTATAACATGGACAACCTGTCATACTACCATACACTCTGTATTAAACTTGTATATGTGTACAATGTCTATAACATGGACAATCTGTCATACTGCCATACACTCTGTATTAAACTTGTATATGTGTACAATGTCTATAACATGGACAACCTGTCATACTGCCATACACTCTGTATTAAACTTGTATATGTGTACAATGTCTATACATGGACAATCTGTCATACTACCATACACTCTGTATTAAACTTGTATATGTGTACAATGTCTATAACATGGACAACCTGTCATACTACCATACACTCTGTATTAAACTTGTATATGTGTACAATGTCTATAACATGGACAACCTGTCATACACTCTGTATTAAATGTATATGTGTACAATGTCTATAACATGGACAATCTGTCATACTACCATACACTGTATTAAACTTGTATATGTGTACAATGTCTATAACATAGACAACCTGTCATACTGCCATACACTCTGTATTAAACTTGTATATGTGTACAATGTCTATAACATGGACAACCTGTCATACTGCCATACACTCTGTATTAAACTTGTATATGTGTACAATGTCTATAACATGGACAACCTGTCATACTACCATACACTCTGTATTAAACTTGTATATGTGTACAATGTCTATAACATGGACAACCTGTCATACTACCATACACTCTGTATTAAACTTGTATATGTGTACAATGTCTATAACATAGACAACCTGTCATACTGCCATACACTCTGTATTAAACTTGTATATGTGTACAATGTCTATAACATGGACAACCTGTCATACTGCCATACACTCTGTATTAAACTTGTATATGTGTACAATGTCTAACATGGACAATCTGTCATACTGCCATACACTCTGTATTAAACTTGTATATGTGTACAATGTCTAACATGGACAATCTGTCATACTGCCATACACTCTGTATTAAACTTGTATATGTGTACAATGTCTATAACATGGACAATCTGTCATACTACCATACACTCTGTATTAAACTTGTATATGTGTACAATGTCTAACATGGACAATCTGTCATACTGCCATACACTCTGTATTAAACTTGTATATGTGTACAATGTCTAACATGGACAACCTGTCATACTACCATACACTCTGTATTAAACTTGTATATGTGTACAATGTCTAACATGGACAATCTGTCATACTGCCATACACTCTGTATTAAACTTGTATATGTGTACAATGTCTATAACATGGACAATCTGTCATACTACCATACACTCTGTATTAAACTTGTATATGTGTACAATGTCTAACATGGACAACCTGTCATACTACCATACACTCTGTATTAAACTTGTATATGTGTACAATGTCTATAACATGGACAACCTGTCATACTACCATACACTCTGTATTAAACTTGTATATGTGTACAATGTCTAACATGGACAATCTGTCATACTACCATACACTCTGTATTAAACTTGTATATGTGTACAATGTCTAACATGGACAATCTGTCATACTACCATACACTCTGTATTAAACTTGTATATGTGTACAATGTCTAACATGGACAACCTGTCATACTACCATACACTCTGTATTAAACTTGTATATGTGTACAATGTCTATAACATGGACAACCTGTCATACTACCATACACTCTGTATTAAACTTGTATATGTGTACAATGTCTAACATGGACAATCTGTCATACTACCATACACTCTGTATTAAACTTGTATATGTGTACAATGTCTATACATGGACAATCTGTCATACTACCATACACTCTGTATTAAACTTGTATATGTGTACAATGTCTATACATGGACAATCTGTCATACTGCCATACACTCTGTATTAAACTTGTATATGTGTACAATGTCTATAACATGGACAACCTGTCATACTGCCATACACTCTGTATTAAACTTGTATATGTGTACAATGTCTATAACATGGACAATCTGTCATACTGCCATACACTCTGTATTAAACTTGTATATGTGTACAATGTCTATAACATGGACAACCTGTCATACTGCCATACACTCTGTATTAAACTTGTATATGTGTACAATGTCTATAACATGGACAATCTGTCATACTGCCATACACTCTGTATTAAACTTGTATATGTGTACAATGTCTATAACATGGACAACCTGTCATACTGCCATACACTCTGTATTAAACTTGTATATGTGTACAATGTCTATAACATGGACAACCTGTCATACTGCCATACACTCTGTATTAAACTTGTATATGTGTACAATGTCTATAACATGGACAATCTGTCATACTGCCATACACTCTGTATTAAACTTGTATATGTGTACAATGTCTATAACATGGACAACCTGTCATACTACCATACACTCTGTATTAAACTTGTATATGTGTACAATGTCTAACATGGACAATCTGTCATACTACCATACACTCTGTATTAAACTTGTATATGTGTACAATGTCTATAACATGGACAATCTGTCATACTACCATACACTCTGTATTAAACTTGTATATGTGTACAATGTCTAACATGGACAACCTGTCATACTACCATACACTCTGTATTAAACTTGTATATGTGTACAATGTCTATAACATGGACAACCTGTCATACTACCATACACTCTGTATTAAACTTGTATATGTGTACAATGTCTAACATGGACAATCTGTCATACTACCATACACTCTGTATTAAACTTGTATATGTGTACAATGTCTAACATGGACAACCTGTCATACTACCATACACTCTGTATTAAACTTGTATATGTGTACAATGTCTATAACATGGACAACCTGTCATACTGCCATACACTCTGTATTAAACTTGTATATGTGTACAATGTCTATAACATGGACAACCTGTCATACTACCATACACTCTGTATTAAACTTGTATATGTGTACAATGTCTATACATGGACAATCTGTCATACTGCCATACACTCTGTATTAAACTTGTATATGTGTACAATGTCTATAACATGGACAACCTGTCATACTACCATACACTCTGTATTAAACTTGTATATGTGTACAATGTCTATAACATGGACAACCTGTCATACTACCATACACTCTGTATTAAACTTGTATATGTGTACAATGTCTATAACATGGACAACCTGTCATACTGCCATACACTCTGTATTAAACTTGTATATGTGTACAATGTCTA
>JABXNX010000155.1:52271-71280 GCA_014843695.1 Archivesica marissinica
TATGTGTACAATGTCTATAACATAGACAACCTGTCATACTACCATACACTCTGTATTAAACTTGTATATGTGTACAATGTCTAACATGGACAATCTGTCATACTGCCATACACTCTGTATTAAACTTGTATATGTGTACAATGTCTAACATGGACAATCTGTCATACTACCATACACTCTGTATTAAACTTGTATATGTGTACAATGTCTAACATGGACAACCTGTCATACTACCATACACTCTGTATTAAACTTGTATATGTGTACAATGTCTATAACATGGACAACCTGTCATACTGCCATACAATCTGTATTAAACTTGTATATGTGTACAATGTCTATAACATGGACAACCTGTCATACTACCATACACTCTGTATTAAACTTGTATATGTGTACAATGTCTAACATGGACAATCTGTCATACTGCCATACACTCTGTATTAAACTTGTATATGTGTACAATGTCTAACATGGACAACCTGTCATACTACCATACACTCTGTATTAAACTTGTATATGTGTACAATGTCTAACATGGACAACCTGTCATACTACCATACACTCTGTATTAAACTTGTATATGTGTACAATGTCTAACATGGACAACCTGTCATACTACCATACACTCTGTATTAAACTTGTATATGTGTACAATGTCTATAACATGGACAACCTGTCATACTACCATACACTCTGTATTAAACTTGTATATGTGTACAATGTCTATAACATGGACAACCTGTCATACTACCATACACTCTGTATTAAACTTGTATATGTGTACAATGTCTAACATGGACAATCTGTCATACTGCCATACACTCTGTATTAAACTTGTATATGTGTACAATGTCTATAACATGGACAATCTGTCATACTACCATACACTCTGTATTAAACTTGTATATGTGTACAATGTCTAACATGGACAACCTGTCATACTACCATACACTCTGTATTAAACTTGTATATGTGTACAATGTCTATAACATGGACAACCTGTCATACTGCCATACACTCTGTATTAAACTTGTATATGTGTACAATGTCTAACATGGACAATCTGTCATACTGCCATACACTCTGTATTAAACTTGTATATGTGTACAATGTCTATAACATGGACAACCTGTCATACTACCATACACTCTGTATTAAACTTGTATATGTGTACAATGTCTATAACATGGACAACCTGTCATACTGCCATACACTCTGTATTAAACTTGTATATGTGTACAATGTCTAACATGGACAATCTGTCATACTACCATACACTCTGTATTAAACTTGTATATGTGTACAATGTCTATAACATAGACAACCTGTCATACTGCCATACACTCTGTATTAAACTTGTATATGTGTACAATGTCTATAACATGGACAACCTGTCATACTGCCATACACTCTGTATTAAACTTGTATATGTGTACAATGTCTATAACATGGACAATCTGTCATACTACCATACACTGTATTAAACTTGTATATGTGTACAATGTCTATAACATAGACAACCTGTCATACTGCCATACACTCTGTATTAAACTTGTATATGTGTACAATGTCTATAACATGGACAACCTGTCATACTGCCATACACTCTGTATTAAACTTGTATATGTGTACAATGTCTATAACATGGACAACCTGTCATACTGCCATACACTCTGTATTAAACTTGTATATGTGTACAATGTCTAACATGGACAATCTGTCATACTACCATACACTCTGTATTAAACTTGTATATGTGTACAATGTCTATAACATAGACAACCTGTCATACTGCCATACACTCTGTATTAAACTTGTATATGTGTACAATGTCTATAACATGGACAACCTGTCATACTACCATACACTCTGTATTAAACTTGTATATGTGTACAATGTCTATAACATGGACAATCTGTCATACTACCATACACTCTGTATTAAACTTGTATATGTGTACAATGTCTAACATGGACAATCTGTCATACTACCATACACTCTGTATTAAACTTGTATATGTGTACAATGTCTAACATGGACAATCTGTCATACTACCATACACTCTGTATTAAACTTGTATATGTGTACAATGTCTATAACATGGACAACCTGTCATACTACCATACACTCTGTATTAAACTTGTATATGTGTACAATGTCTATAACATGGACAATCTGTCATACTGCC
This sequence comes from Archivesica marissinica, assembly GCA_014843695.1. NCBI lineage: Eukaryota > Metazoa > Mollusca > Bivalvia > Venerida > Vesicomyidae > Archivesica > Archivesica marissinica. The sequence goes on from JABXNX010000155.1 coordinate 54,463, forward strand.
ATACACTCTGTATTAAACTTGTATATGTGTACAATGTCTATAACATGGACAACCTGTCATACTACCATACACTCTGTATTAAACTTGTATATGTGTACAATGTCTAACATGGACAATCTGTCATACTACCATACACTCTGTATTAAACTTGTATATGTGTACAATGTCTATAACATGGACAACCTGTCATACTACCATACACTCTGTATTAAACTTGTATATGTGTACAATGTCTATAACATGGACAATCTGTCATACTGCCATACACTCTGTATTAAACTTGTATATGTGTACAATGTCTATAACATGGACAACCTGTCATACTGCCATACACTCTGTATTAAACTTGTATATGTGTACAATGTCTAACATGGACAATCTGTCATACTACCATACACTCTGTATTAAACTTGTATATGTGTACAATGTCTATAACATGGACAACCTGTCATACTGCCATACACTCTGTATTAAACTTGTATATGTGTACAATGTCTATAACATGGACAACCTGTCATACTGCCATACACTCTGTATTAAACTTGTATATGTGTACAATGTCTATAACATGGACAACCTGTCATACTGCCATACACTCTGTATTAAACTTGTATATGTGTACAATGTCTATAACATAGACAACCTGTCATACTACCATACACTCTGTATTAAACTTGTATATGTGTACAATGTCTAACATGGACAATCTGTCATACTGCCATACACTCTGTATTAAACTTGTATATGTGTACAATGTCTATAACATGGACAACCTGTCATACTGCCATACACTCTGTATTAAACTTGTATATGTGTACAATGTCTATAACATGGACAATCTGTCATACTGCCATACACTCTGTATTAAACTTGTATATGTGTACAATGTCTAACATGGACAATCTGTCATACTACCATACACTCTGTATTAAACTTGTATATGTGTACAATGTCTAACATGGACAATCTGTCATACTGCCATACACTCTGTATTAAACTTGTATATGTGTACAATGTCTATAACATAGACAACCTGTCATACTGCCATACACTCTGTATTAAACTTGTATATGTGTACAATGTCTATAACATAGACAACCTGTCATACTGCCATACACTCTGTATTAAACTTGTATATGTGTACAATGTCTATAACATGGACAACCTGTCATACTGCCATACACTCTGTATTAAACTTGTATATGTGTACAATGTCTAACATGGACAATCTGTCATACTACCATACACTCTGTATTAAACTTGTATATGTGTACAATGTCTATAACATGGACAATCTGTCATACTGCCATACACTCTGTATTAAACTTGTATATGTGTACAATGTCTATAACATGGACAACCTGTCATACTGCCATACACTCTGTATTAAACTTGTATATGTGTACAATGTCTATAACATGGACAACCTGTCATACTGCCATACACTCTGTATTAAACTTGTATATGTGTACAATGTCTATAACATAGACAACCTGTCATACTACCATACACTCTGTATTAAACTTGTATATGTGTACAATGTCTAACATGGACAATCTGTCATACTGCCATACACTCTGTATTAAACTTGTATATGTGTACAATGTCTATAACATGGACAATCTGTCATACTACCATACACTCTGTATTAAACTTGTATATGTGTACAATGTCTAACATGGACAATCTGTCATACTGCCATACACTCTGTATTAAACTTGTATATGTGTACAATGTCTAAAATGGACAACCTGTCATACTACCATACACTCTGTATTAAACTTGTATATGTGTACAATGTCTAACATGGACAATCTGTCATACTGCCATACACTCTGTATTAAACTTGTATATGTGTACAATGTCTATAACATGGACAACCTGTCATACTACCATACACTCTGTATTAAACTTGTATATGTGTACAATGTCTATAACATGGACAACCTGTCATACTGCCATACACTCTGTATTAAACTTGTATATGTGTACAATGTCTAACATGGACAATCTGTCATACTACCATACACTCTGTATTAAACTTGTATATGTGTACAATGTCTATAACATAGACAACCTGTCATACTGCCATACACTCTGTATTAAACTTGTATATGTGTACAATGTCTATAACATGGACAATCTGTCATACTGCCATACACTCTGTATTAAACTTGTATATGTGTACAATGTCTATAACATAGACAACCTGTCATACTACCATACACTCTGTATTAAACTTGTATATGTGTACAATGTCTATAACATGGACAACCTGTCATACTGCCATACACTCTGTATTAAACTTGTATATGTGTACAATGTCTATAACATGGACAATCTGTCATACTGCCATACACTCTGTATTAAACTTGTATATGTGTACAATGTCTATAACATGGACAACCTGTCATACTACCATACACTCTGTATTAAACTTGTATATGTGTACAATGTCTAACATGGACAATCTGTCATACTGCCATACACTCTGTATTAAACTTGTATATGTGTACAATGTCTATAACATGGACAATCTGTCATACTACCATACACTGTATTAAACTTGTATATGTGTACAATGTCTATAACATGGACAACCTGTCATACTACCATACACTCTGTATTAAACTTGTATATGTGTACAATGTCTATAACATGGACAATCTGTCATACTACCATACACTCTGTATTAAACTTGTATATGTGTACAATGTCTATAACATAGACAACCTGTCATACTGCCATACACTCTGTATTAAACTTGTATATGTGTACAATGTCTATAACATAGGCAACCTGTCATACTGCCATACACTCTGTATTAAACTTGTATATGTGTACAATGTCTAACATGGACAATCTGTCATACTACCATACACTCTGTATTAAACTTGTATATGTGTACAATGTCTATAACATGGACAATCTGTCATACTACCATACACTCTGTATTAAACTTGTATATGTGTACAATGTCTATAACATAGACAACCTGTCATACTGCCATACACTCTGTATTAAACTTGTATATGTGTACAATGTCTATAACATGGACAACCTGTCATACTGCCATACACTCTGTATTAAACTTGTATATGTGTACAATGTCTAACATGGACAATCTGTCATACTACCATACACTCTGTATTAAACTTGTATATGTGTACAATGTCTATAACATGGACAATCTGTCATACTACCATACACTCTGTATTAAACTTGTATATGTGTACAATGTCTATAACATGGACAACCTGTCATACTGCCATACACTCTGTATTAAACTTGTATATGTGTACAATGTCTATAACATGGACAACCTGTCATACTGCCATACACTCTGTATTAAACTTGTATATGTGTACAATGTCTATAACATAGACAACCTGTCATACTGCCATACACTCTGTATTAAACTTGTATATGTGTACAATGTCTATAACATGGACAACCTGTCATACTACCATACACTCTGTATTAAACTTGTATATGTGTACAATGTCTATAACATAGGCAACCTGTCATACTGCCATACACTGTATTAAACTTGTATATGTGTACAATGTCTAACATGGACAATCTGTCATACTACCATACACTCTGTATTAAACTTGTATATGTGTACAATGTCTATAACATGGACAATCTGTCATACTGCCATACACTCTGTATTAAACTTGTATATGTGTACAATGTCTATAACATGGACAATCTGTCATACTACCATACACTCTGTATTAAACTTGTATATGTGTACAATGTCTATAACATGGACAACCTGTCATACTGCCATACACTCTGTATTAAACTTGTATATGTGTACAATGTCTATAACATAGACAACCTGTCATACTGCCATACACTCTGTATTAAACTTGTATATGTGTACAATGTCTATAACATGGACAATCTGTCATACTACCATACACTCTGTATTAAACTTGTATATGTGTACAATGTCTAACATGGACAATCTGTCATACTACCATACACTCTGTATTAAACTTGTATATGTGTACAATGTCTATAACATGGACAATCTGTCATACTGCCATACACTCTGTATTAAACTTGTATATGTGTACAATGTCTAAAATGGACAATCTGTCATACTACCATACACTCTGTATTAAACTTGTATATGTGTACAATGTCTATAACATGGACAACCTGTCATACTGCCATACACTCTGTATTAAACTTGTATATGTGTACAATGTCTAACATGGACAATCTGTCATACTGCCATACACTCTGTATTAAACTTGTATATGTGTACACTGTCTATAACATGGACAATCTGTCATACTACCATACACTGTATTAAACTTGTATATGTGTACAATGTCTATAACATGGACAACTGTCATACTACCATACACTCTGTATTAAACTTGTATATGTGTACAATGTCTATAACATAGACAACCTGTCATACTGCCATACACTCTGTATTAAACGTGTATATGTGTACACTGTCTATAACATGGACAATCTGTCATACTGCCATACACTCTGTATTAAACTTGTATATGTGTACAATGTCTATAACATAGACAACCTGTCATACTACCATACACTCTGTATTAAACGTGTATATGTGTACAATGTCTATAACATAGACAACCTGTCATACTGCCATACACTCTGTATTAAACGTGTATATGTGTACAATGTCTATAACATGGACAATCTGTCATACTGCCATACACTCTGTATTAAACTTGTATATGTGTACAATGTCTATAACATAGACAACCTGTCATACTGCCATACACTCTGTATTAAACTTGTATATGTGTACAATGTCTATAACATGGACAACCTGTCATACTGCCATACACTCTGTATTAAACTTGTATATGTGTACAATGTCTAACATGGACAATCTGTCATACTGCCATACACTCTGTATTAAACTTGTATATGTGTACAATGTCTATAACATAGACAACCTGTCATACTGCCATACAATCTGTATTAAACTTGTATATGTGTACAATGTCTATAACATGGACAATCTGTCATACTGCCATACACTCTGTATTAAACTTGTATATGTGTACAATGTCTATAACATGGACAATCTGTCATACTACCATACACTCTGTATTAAACTTGTATATGTGTACAATGTCTATAACATGGACAACCTGTCATACTGCCATACACTCTGTATTAAACTTGTATATGTGTACAATGTCTAACATGGACAACCTGTCATACTGCCATACACTCTGTATTAAACTTGTATATGTGTACAATGTCTAACATGGACAACCTGTCATACTGCCATACACTCTGTATTAAACTTGTATATGTGTACAATGTCTATAACATAGACAACCTGTCATACTGCCATACACTCTGTATTAAACTTGTATATGTGTACAATGTCTAACATGGACAACCTGTCATACTGCCATACACTCTGTATTAAACTTGTATATGTGTACAATGTCTATAATATGGACAACCTGTCATACTACCATACACTCTGTATTAAACTTGTATATGTGTACAATGTTTATAACATAGACAACCTGTCATACTGCCATATTATGTTATTATGCATTCGACATCACTGCTAGTTAGTATTCACCATGGATTTATTATGCGTTAGATATCACAGCTAGTTACTATTCACCATGGATTTAATGTGCATAAATATTACAGCTAGTTACTATTCACCATGGATTTATTATGCATTATATATCACAGCTAATTAGTATTCACCATGGATTTATTATGCATTAGATATCACAGCTAGTTACTATTCACCATGGATTTATTATGCATTATATATCACAGCTAGTTAGTATTCATCATGGATTTATTATGCATTATATATCACAGCTAGTTAGTATTCATCATGGATTTATTATGCATTATATATCACAGCTTGTTAGTATTCACCATGGATTTATTATGCATTAGATATCACAGCTAGTTAGTATTCACCATGGATTTATTATACATTATATATCACAGCTAGTTAGTATTCACCATGGATTTATTATGCGTTAGATATCACAGCTAGTTAGTATTCATTATGGATTTATTATGCATTATATATCACAGCTAGTTAGTATTCATCATGGATTTATTATGCATTAGATATCACAGCTAGTTAGTATTCATTAGATATCACAGCTAGTTAGTATTCACCATGGATTTATTCTGCATTATATATCACAGCTAGTTAGTATTCATTATATATCACAGCTAGTTAGTATTCATTATGGATTTATTATGCATTATATATCACAGCTAGTTAGTATTCATTATATATCACAGCTAGTTAGTATTCATTATGGATTTATTATGCATTATATATCACAGCTAGTTAGTATTCATTATGGATTTATTATGCATTATATATCACAGCTAGTTAGTATTCATCATGGATTTATTATGCATTAGATATCACAGCTAGTTAGTATTCATTAGATATCACAGCTAGTTAGTATTCACCATGGATTTATTCTGCATTATATATCACAGCTAGTTAGTATTCATTATATATCACAGCTAGTTAGTATTCATTATGGATTTATTATGCATTATATATCACAGCTAGTTAGTATTCATTATATATCACAGCTAGTTAGTATTCATTATGGATTTATTATGCATTATATATCACAGCTAGTTAGTATTCATTATGGATTTATTATGCATTATATATCACAGCTAGTTAGTATTCATCATGGATTTATTATGCATTAGATATCACAGCTAGTTAGTATTCATTAGATATCACAGCTAGTTAGTATTCATCATGGATTTATTCTACATTCGACATCACTGCTAGTTAGTATTCACCGATGGATTTATTATGCATTATATATCACAGCTAGTTAGTATTTATCATGGATTTATTATGCATTATATATCACAGCTAGTTAGTATTCATTATATATCACAGCTAGTTAGTATTCATCATGGATTTATTATGCATTATATATCACAGCTAGTTAGTATTCATTAGATATCACAGCTAGTTAGTATTCATCATGGATTTATTATGCATTATATATCACAGCTAGTTAGTATTCATTATATATCACAGCTAGTTACTATTCATCATAGATTTATTATGCATTATATATCACAGCTAGTTAGTATTCACCATGGATTTATTATGCATTATATATCACAGCTAGTTAGTATTCACCATGGATTTAATATGCATTATATATCACAGCTAGTTAGTATTCATCGTGGATTTATTATGCATTAGATATCACAACTAGTTAGTATTCATCATGTATTTAGTATGCATTATATATCACTGCTAGTTAGTATTCATCATGTATTTATTATGCATTATATATCACAGCTAGTTAGTATTCATCATGTATTTATTCTGCCTTAGATATCACTGCTAGTTAGTATTCGCCATGGATTTATTATGCATTATATATCACAGCTAGTTAGTATTCATCATGTATTTATTCTGCATTAGATATCACTGCTGGTTAGTATTCACCATGGATTTATTATGCATTATATATCACAGCTAGTTAGTATTCATCATGGATTTATTATGCATTATATATCACAGCTAGTTAGTATTCATCATGGATTAATTATGCATTATATATCACAGCTAGTTAGTATTCATTATATATCACAGCTAGTTACTATTCACCATGGATTTATTATGCATTATATATCACAGCTAGTTAGTATTCATCATGGATTTATTATGCATTATATATCACAGCTAGGTAGTATTCATCAGGGATTTATTATGCATTAGATATCACAGCTAGTTAGTATTCATTATATATCACAGCTAGTTAGTATTCACCATGGATTTATTCTGCATTATATATCACAGCTAGTTAGTATTCACCATGGATTTATTCTGCATTATATATCACAGCTAGTTAGTATTCACCCTGGATTTAGATATCAACTCTAGTTAGTATTCACCATGGATTTATTATTCATTATATATCACAGCTAGTTACTATTCACCATGGATTTATTATGCATTATATATCACAGCTAGTTAGTATTCATCATGGATTTATCATGCATTAGATATCACAGCTAGTTAGTATTCATCATGGATTTATTCTGCATTTGACATCACTGCTAGTTAGTATTCACCGATGGATTTATTATGCATTATATATCACAGCTAGTTAGTATTCATCATGGATTTATTATGCATTATATATCACAGCTAGTTAGTATTCATCATGGATTTAGATATCAACTCTAGTTAGTATTCACCATGGATTTATTATGCATTATATATCACAGCTAGTTAGTATTCATCATGGATTTATTATGCATTAGATATCACAGCTAGTTAGTATTCATTATATATCACAGCTAGTTAGTATTCACCATGGATTTATTCTGCATTATATATCACAGCTAGTTAGTATTCACCATGGATTTATTCTGCATTATATATCACAGCTAGTTAGTATTCTCCATGGATTTAGATATCAACTCTAGTTAGTAATCACCATGGATTTATTATTCATTATATATCACAGCTAGTTACTATTCACCATGGATTTATTATGCATTATATATCACAGCTAGTTAGTATTCATCATGTATTTATCATGCATTAGATATCACAGCTAGTTAGTATTCATCATGGATTTATTCTGCATTCGACATCACTGCTAGTTAGTATTCACCGATGGATTTATTATGCATTATATATCACAGCTAGTTAGTATTCATCATGGATTTATTATGCATTATATATCACAGCTAGTTAGTATTCATCATGGATTTATTATGCATTATATATCACAGCTAGTTACTCTTCACCATGGATTTATTATGCATTATATATCACAGCTAGTTAGTATTCACCATGGATTTATTATGCATTATATATCACAGCTAGTTAGTATTCATCATGGATTTAATATGCATTATATATCACAGCTAGTTAGTATTCATCATGTATTTAGATATCAACTCTAGTTAGTATTCACCATGGATTTAGTATGCATTATATATCACAGCTAGTTAGTATTCATCATGGATTTATTATGCATTATATATCACAGCTAGTTAGTATTCATCATGGATTTATTATGCATTATATATCACAGCTAGTTACTATTCACCATGTATTTATTATGCATTATATATCACAGCTAGTTAGTATTCACCATGGGATTTAATATGCATTATATATCACAGCTAGTTAGTATTCATCATGGGATTTAATATGCATTATATATCACAGCTAGTTAGTATTCATCATGTATTTAGATATCAACTCTAGTTAGTATTCACCATGGATTTATTATGCATTATATATCACAGCTAGTTAGTATTCATCATGGATTTATTATGCATTATATATCACAGCTACTTACTATTCACCATGGATTTATTATGCATTATATATCACAGCTTATTAGTATTCACCATGGATTTATTATGCATTATATATCACAGCTAGTTAGTATTCATCATGGATTTATTATGCATTAGATATCACAGCTAGTTAGTATTCACCAATAGTAGAGCCACTGGGGATACTCCTTCCGATATAAAATACCTGCTAAAGACCATTAGACCCTAGATGAGGCATTTTGTCCTAATGTGTTAAAACATGGGGGATTAGATCCTGTGGATTATGTCCTGGGGGATTATGCCCTGGGGGATTATGTCCTGGGGGATTATGTTCTGGGGGATTATGTCCTGGGGGATTATGTCTGTGTGGATTATGTTCGGGATTGTGTCCCGGTGGACTATGTCTGGGGGATTATGTCCATGTGGATTATTGCTGGGGGATTATTCCATGTGGATTATTGCTGTGGGATTATGTCTGTGGATTATGTTCGGGATTCAGTCCAGATGGGCTATGTCTGGGGGTTTATGTCCATGTGGATTATTGCTGTGGGATTATGTATGTGGATTATGTTCGGGATTGTGTCCAGGTGGGCTATGTCTGGGGGTTATGTCCATGTGGATTATTGCTGTGGGATTATGTATGTGTGGATTATGTTCGGGAATGTGTCCAGATGGGCTATGTCTGGGGGTTATGTCCATGTGGATTATTGCTGGTGGATTATGTCCATGTGGATTATTGCTGTGGGATTATGTCCATGTGGATTATTGCTGTGGGATTATGTCTGGGGGATTATGTCTGGGTGGATTATGTTCGGGATTGTGTCCAGGTGGGCTATGTCTGGGGATTATGTCCATGTGGATTATTGCTGGGGGATTATGTCCATGTGGATTATTGCTGTGGGATTATGTCTGTGTGGATTATGTTCGGGATTGTGTCCAGGTGGACTATGTCTGGGGGTTATGTCCATGTGGATTATTGCTGGGGGATTATGTCCATGTGGATTATTCCTGGGGGATTATGGCCAAGTGGATTATGTCTGGGGGTTATGTCTGGGGATTATGTATGGTTGTTATGTCCAAGTTGATTATGTCTGGGGGATTATGTCCAAGTGTATTATGTCTTGTGAATTATGTCTGGGTGAAGTATGTGCAGGTGGATTATATCTGGGGATTATGTCTAGGGGACTATATCTGGAGGGAACATGTCTGGGAATTATGTCTGTATCCCTTTATTGCAGACATTGATATTTGAATAGAAAGCATGTTTATGCTTGTATTTGGTATGACATTCAGTATTGTGAGATGTTGTTAATTATACTATGTCTCTTTCAGGAGATATTTACCCAGAACACACCAATTCTAATGTTTGTCTGAGGAGAGTTATTCATCAAACTTCACCACTTATTGAGAGACGTAATATACGACGTCTACCAAGGCCAGTCACTACACCGGTAGAAATAAAGAATTTCTCGACTACAAAGTTGCATAGTTTTGATTCACCGAAGGGAAATATTTATATTCCCCCAAACTTTGAACACCGTAATAGCACTGATTGTTCAAATCCGATTGAGCAACGATCAAATAACTCACCAGCAGAAATGTGCAATGGTATAAAATGTTTGGATACTCAATCATTAACAAACTCGCCGACGACATCTCGTAGACATGCCAGACCACCCATTCTGCATAGATACAACAGCTTGTCCCCGACACTGTGTAGGAAAGTGATCGGCGAGAAATTATCACCATCATCGTTGAGAAAGTCGGTGATTCTGAGAAGTTCGAGAAAGTCTGAGCCAATTTATGTGGATATGTGCAATGCATGTGGATTCCCGATAAAGGCTGAGAACCAGATCTCCGTGGCAACCAGAGGAGGAACACGTAAACAGTTCCACACCGAGTGCTTCAAATGTTCAATGTAAGTAACCACGCCATATATGGCGGCAAATAGCTAGCACTGAGGTAGCTGGGAATATGTACTTATGCAGCGATATAAATAGTTTTAAGAACAATGATGAGAAACATTGGTCAATTTAATACTCGTTAAGGAAGGATGGGTCTGTTTAATTGGTTTCCTGTTTTCATCGTGGTAACCGGTTTAATCATGGATGTCCCAATATCAGATATTGGGGGAGGGGGGGGATGGGGGTCTGGAGTATCTCTGGACGCCACAATAATTATTACAAACATGTATCATATTCACGAATTTTTACCGAAACTAAGAGTATATACATGTAGAGGAACCATTTCTATTTTTATAGACGTTTGATGAGTTTTACCTGACAGCATGTCTTTACTTACAGAAATTATTGTCTTGTTACAGTAGCAATCAGATGTTGCTGTTATATATATATGGAAGCTTTCTGTACACCCTTGTATAAATTATTAAATTATGAAAGCTCAACCTATTTCCTACAGTATATCCAATGAATACATCACTGTCAAAAGTTATTTGGTTAGTGATCAACAGTAAAGTCAAAGGATTCCAACTAAATAGATCAATATACATTTCGGGATAAATCAGACTTTATCTAGACTAATAGAAAAACGAGCGATGTAACCCAATTACAATTTGAAAACGTTCATTTCAGTGAACATCTCCAAGCCAACTTGCACTTTCTATTCTAAATGAATCATTAAATATTGGTCTTCTTCATAATGTTCTAAGCTTCATTTCTGTAACAATGACAACATCTATTCGAAAAAATGCACAGTATATTCCTAACTCAATGGTAACCAGTGGAATTCTTGTACATATCTACCAACACACAGCTAACATTTCATATTATACATGTATATATATAATTAATAACATAAGGCATTTACGTTTGCGATATAGCAACTGTTCTTATAATTTGCTATCATTTTATGAAAGTATAGGGTACAAAGTGCAAATATTACCAATATCACATCAAATTGTTGTGGTAGCTTACTGTAGTGTACATGTACTTAAAGTCCCATTATGTTTTGTGTTCTTCATATTTACCCTACAGTTTACTTTACAAAATTATTCAAAATTATTCATGATTTTGCAAAGTAGTAACTTCTCAAAACCCAGTTCATTTCTTTTTCTAGGCAGTGTCTTCAAATTGTTACTTAAAAATTGAATAACTTATAATTGAAAAATTGGAACCAATAAAAAATATAGCAATTTCTATGAATGCACACCTGCATATGTTTGTGTGCAGCATGTTGCCAGTACCTACGTATACTTGTGTGCAGCATGTTGCCAGTACCTACATATACTTGTGTGCAGCATGTTGCCAGTACCTACGTATACTTGTGTGCAGCATGTTGCCAGTACCTACGTATACTTGTGTGCAGCATGTTGCCAGTACCTACGTATACTTGGGTGCAGCATGTTGCCAGTACCTACGTATACTTGGGTGCAGCATGTTGCCAGTAGCTACGTATATTTGAGTGCAGCATGTTGCCAGTACCTACGTATACTTGGGTGCAGCATGTTGCCAGTACCTACGTATACTTGGGTGCAGCATGTTGCCAGTAGCTGCGTATGCTTGTATGCAGCATGTTGCCAGTAGCTGCATATGTTTGTGTGCAGCATGTTGCCAGTACCTGCATATACTTGTGTGCAGCATGTTGCCAGTAGCTGCGTATGCTTGTGTGCAGCATGTTGCCAGTAGCTGCATATGTTTGTGTGCAGCATGTTGCCAGTACCTACGTATACTTGTATGCAGCATGTTGCCAGTACCTACATATACTTGTGTGCAGCATGTTGCCAGTACCTACATATACTTGTGTGCAGCATGTTGCCAGTACCTACATATACTTGTGTGCAGCATGTTGCCAGTACCTACGTATACTTGGGTGCAGCATGTTGCCAGTAGCTGCATATGTTTGTGTGCAGCATGTTGCCAGTAGCTGCGTATGTTTGTGTGCAGCATGTTACCAGTACCTGCATATGTTTGTGTGCAGCATGTCACCAGTACCTGCGTGACCTTGTGTGCAGCATATTGCCAGTAGCTGCGTATGTTTGTGTGCAGCATGTTGCCAGTACCTGCATATACTTGTGTGCAGCATGTTGCCAGTACCTGCATGTGCTTGTGTGCAGCATGTTGCCAGTAGCTGCATGTGCTTGTGTGCAGCATGTTGCCAGTACCTGCATGTGCTTGTGTGCAGCATGCTACCAGTACCTGCGTGACTTTGTGTGCAGCATATTGCGAGTAGTTGCGTATGTTTGTGTGCAGCATGTTGCCAGTAGCTGCATATACTTGTGTGCAGCATGTTGCCAGTAGCTGCATATGTTTGTGTGCAGCATGTTACCAGTACCTGCATATGTTTGTGTGCAGCATGGTACCAGTACATGCGTGTGGTTGTGTGCAGCATGTTGCCAGTACCTGCATGTGCTTGTGTGCAACATGTTGCCAGTAGCTGCATATGTTTGTGTGAAGCATGTTGCCAGTACCTGCGTATACTTGTGTGCAGCATGTTACCAGTAGCTGCATATGTTTGTGTGCAGCATGTTGCCAGTACCTGCGCATACTTGTGTGCAGCATGTTACCAGTAGCTGCATATGTTTGTGTGCAGCATGTTGCCAGTACCTGCGTATACTTGTGTGCAGCATGTTACCAGTAGCTGCATATGTTTGTGTGCAGCATGTTGCCAGTACCTGCGTATACTTGTGTGCAGCATGTTACCAGTAGCTGCATATGTTTGTGTGCAGCACATTGCCAGTACCTGCATGTGCTTGTGTGCAGCATGTTTCCAGTGCATATGCTTGTGTGCAGCATGTTGCCAGTACCTGCATGTGCTTGTATGCAGCATGTTACCAGTACCTGCATATGTTTGTGTGCAGCATGTTACCAGTACCTGCATATGTTTGTGTGCAGCATGTTACCAGTACATGCGTGTGGTTGTGTGCAGCATGTTACCAGTACCTGCATATGTTTGTGTGCAGCATGGTACCAGTACCTGCGTATGTTTGTGTGCAGCATGTTACCAGTACCTGCGTGTGCTTGTATGCAGCATGTTGCCAGTACATGCGTGTGCTTGTGTGCAGCATGTTGCCAGTACATGCGTGTGCTTGTGTGCAGCATGTTACCAGTACATGCATGTGCTTCTGTGCAGCATGTTGCCAGTAGCTGCATATGTTTGTGTGCAGCATGTTACCAGTACCTGCATATGTTTGTGTGCAGCATGGTACCAGTACATGCGTGTGGTTGTGTGCAGCATGTTGCCAGTACCTGCATGTGCTTGTGTGCAACATGTTGCCAGTAGCTGCATATGTTTGTGTGAAGCATGTTGCCAGTACCTGCGTATACTTGTGTGCAGCATGTTACCAGTAGCTGCATATGTTTGTGTGCAGCATGTTGCCAGTACCTGCGTATACTTGTGTGCAGCATGTTACCAGTAGCTGCATATGTTTGTGTGCAGCATGTTGCCAGTACCTGCGTATACTTGTGTGCAGCATGTTACCAGTAGCTGCATATGTTTGTGTGCAGCATGTTGCCAGTACCTGCGTATACTTGTGTGCAGCATGTTACCAATAGCTGCATATATTTGTGTGCAGCACATTGCCAGTACCTGCATGTGCTTGTGTGCAGCATGTTTCCAGTGCATATGCTTGTGTGCAGCATGTTGCCAGTACCTGCATGTGCTTGTATGCAGCATGTTACCAGTACCTGCATATGTTTGTGTGCAGCATGGTACCAGTACATGCGTGTGGTTGTGTGCAGCATGTTGCCAGTACCTGCATGTGCTTGTGTGCAACATGTTGCCAGTAGCTGCATATGTTTGTGTGAAGCATGTTGCCAGTACCTGCGTATACTTGTGTGCAGCATGTTACCAGTAGCTGCATATGTTTGTGTGCAGCATGTTGCCAGTACCTGCGCATACTTGTGTGCAGCATGTTACCAGTAGCTGCATATGTTTGTGTGCAGCATGTTGCCAGTACCTGCGTATACTTGTGTGCAGCATGTTACCAGTAGCTGCATATGTTTGTGTGCAGCACATTGCCAGTACCTGCATGTGCTTGTGTGCAGCATGTTTCCAGTGCATATGCTTGTGTGCAGCATGTTGCCAGTACCTGCATGTGCTTGTATGCAGCATGTTACCAGTACCTGCATATGTTTGTGTGGAGCATGTTACCAGTACCTGCATATGTTTGTGTGCAGCATGTTACCAGTACATGCGTGTGCTTGTGTGCAGCATGTTACCAGTACCTGCATATGTGTGTGTGCAGCATGTTACCAGTACCTGCGTATGTTTGTGTGCAGCATGTTACCAGTACCTGTGTGTGCTTGTATGCAGCATGTTGCCAGTACATGCGTGTGCTTGTGTGCAGCATGTTGCCAGTACATGCGTGTGCTTGTGTGCAGCATGTTACCAGTACATGCATGTGCTTCTGTGCAGCATGTTGCCAGTAGCTGCATATGTTTGTGTGCAGCATGTTACCAGTACCTGCATATGTTTGTGTGCAGCATGGTACCAGTACATGCGTGTGGTTGTGTGCAGCATGTTGCCAGTACCTGCATGTGCTTGTGTGCAACATGTTGCCAGTAGCTGCATATGTTTGTGTGAAGCATGTTGCCAGTACCTGCGTATACTTGTGTGCAGCATGTTACCAGTAGCTGCATATGTTTGTGTGCAGCATGTTGCCAGTACCTGCGTATACTTGTGTGCAGCATGTTACCAGTAGCTGCATATGTTTGTGTGCAGCATGTTGCCAGTACCTGCGTATACTTGTGTGCAGCATGTTACCAATAGCTGCATATGTTTGTGTGCAGCACATTGCCAGTACCTGCATGTGCTTGTGTGCAGCATGTTTCCAGTGCATATGCTTGTGTGCAGCATGTTGCCAGTACCTGCATGTGCTTGTATGCAGCATGTTACCAGTACCTGCATATGTTTGTGTGCAGCATGTTACCAGTACCTGCATATGTTTGTGTGCAGCATGTTACCAGTACATGCGTGTGGTTGTGTGCAGCATGTTGCCAGTACCTGCATATGTTTGTGTGCAGCATGTTACCAGTACCTGCGTATGTTTGTGTGCAGCATGTTACCAGTACATGCTTGTGCTTGTGTGCAGCATGTTACCAGTACATGCGTGTGCTTGTGTGCAGTATGTTACCAGTACATGCATGTGTTTGTGTGCAGCATGTTGCCTGTACATGCGTGTGCTTGTGTGCAGCATGTTGCCAGTATCTGCCTGTGCTTGTGTGCAGCATGTTGCCAGTATCTGCCTGTGTTTGTGTGCAGCATGTTGCCAGTACCTGCGTGTGTTTTTGTGCAGCATGTTGCCAGTACATGCGTGTGCTTGTGTGCAGCATGTTACCAGTACCTGCGTGTGTTTGTGTGCAGCATGTTGCCAGTACCTGCATGTGTTTGTATGCAGCATGTTGCCAGTACCTGCGTGTGCTTGTGTGCAGCATGTTACCAGTACCTGTGTGTGCTTGTGTGCAGCATATTACCAGTACCTGCATGTGCTTGTGTGCAGCATGTTGCCAGTAC